>JAMWET010007106.1:0-15372 GCA_024036415.1 Prochilodus magdalenae
TCCCCTCTTCCCTCTTTAGCCACAATGCATTTAATTAGTTATAGCCTAGCAGTCATTAATAGCTAGTCGACAGTTAGCAAAACGGCAAGCTAAGTTGCAGCAAAACAATGTTGCAACACCATAACATTAAGTGACTTACCAATAAAGATATTCCAAGGCTTAAAACACTGACGAGACCATCACACTGAGGAGCGACAAGGCTTGAATGACGGTATTGCGGAAAAAACTAATCCTAACTCATATTTAGCCACAAGAGGATAGTATAGAATACAACACTGGCTTTTCCGTATGAAAGTCTCTCTGTATAACAGTACAAATAGAGATAACAATAAGCGAGAATACAGTACATACACGGATAGTTTACAAAAACCGGTTCTAAACTTGTGTGTACTGCACACATCAAGCCTTAAACTCAAGCGGCGTTTAAGTGAAGTGACACCATCTAGTGGACAAAACAGCTACACAAACATGACCTCTGAATTGTGGTTCTGCTCTTAGTGACCGTCCACATGCTCTTAATAAGAAAAAGGTCACATTCCTACTTTATCATCATGAACAACAACAGAAACATTACAGGAATAAAATGGAAGGCCAGCTGCAGCAGAACATTGTGAGTGGAGTCTGGAGGGTCTTAAAACCATCCCAGGATTTTAAGTCGAACAGGCAGTCTGAACGAGACCCGCAAACTGCAAACAACCTAAATGCCTTCACCAGATTCGATTTGGCATCTGCCCCCTTTTTCTGACCACCCCACACCACTGCTTTCAATGCCTATCACACAGACCAGCTCTTCTTTGTCCTTCACTAGAGAACAAGTGAGGAGGGAGCTGAGGAAGATGAAGGTAAGGAAGGCAGTAGGACATTTTCAATCTAAGCCTGAAACAGGAGAGTGCTGGTGCTCTGGAAGACATCATGTGTATTGCCTATTCCAATGACTCCACATCCCATCAACCTTAATGGCTACAGTGGCACTGACCTCTCACCTGATGACAGCTTTGGAAAGACTTGTTCTCTCTTAATTCACTGGTGGGCTCAGCTATGGGTCCTCTGCATTTTGCCTACAAGCCAAGCATTGCGGTAGAGGATGCAATCATCTGCTTTCTCCACAGATCCTTTGCTCATCTTGAAAAGCCAGGAAGCACTGTTAGAATCGTGTTCTTTGATCTGTCAAAGAGTAGAGTAATCATCAGGTCCTCTCTACTGGGGATCAAGCTGGAGAGCGCAGGGGTGGACCACCATCTCATCACCAGGATTAGGAAGGTATAGGGGCACCACAGGAAACAGTCCTGGCCCCATTCCTCTTTACCCTCTACACTGCAGACCATATTTATCTATTTATTCAATGTGATTTAATTATTGAGCAATATCAGCTGCTGCACCTCATCCCCTGTATACCACGTGGATACATCCTGTACTGAATGCCAACATCACTTAAGTCATGCACTTTGACTCCATCAGTATTTAGGTGACTGCCGAGATTAGCAGTATTTGTGTAGCTGGTATAAGAGATCATAACATAACTGCAATAGCATGTGCATTTGTATAGCTTCTTTTTTGTTACCTAACAATAGAGTTTTTATTTGTTGTCTGCAATTTCTCTGTAATTTCTAGTTTTTGTAACTTTTAAAATTTACAGTCTTATGAAACTCTGGCATTATTTTGTAGCATTCCTCTATCACGTTCCTTTCCATTTCCTTTTTAGCAGCTACCTCTCTATACAGGTGTAACATTTTTCTATTGTGTCTCCAGAGTTTAAAAAGAGGTTTTTCAGTTACATGTTGTCAAGATAAACACTCCAGAGCATTTCAAGCCACTTTGGATGAGAGTGGGTCCTGTCCTACACTGGCATCAGGTGCTATTGAGCGACACTGAGCAGTGTCAGCAGTTCTTGTCTATATTTGAAGAATGTACTATTTGCAAACTGCAATGAGACATTACAGCCTGTTCTGGAATTCTGTGTTTTATCTTTCCACTGTATTACCAATGGCCATCTGAACTGAATCCTAAATTCATTAAATGTCAATTTAAAAAAACATAGGATGAGACTCTAGTCTAGTCTACAACCTAAGACTGGATATGTGTAATGTAACCGTCTCAAACTAATGTAATTTCCTAAGCTCCTTAAAAGTCCTTTGTTAGTGTTGTGTATTGTCCAAGAAGCACTTTCTTGAAAACTCGATTACAAAACCATGAACACAATATACAGTATTTAAAATGCAAATACATTTTTTTGCAAAAACATGCAAATCAAAACATTAACACCATTTATGATGCTTCCTCCATTGTGTTAAATGTTGATAAGAATATTTCTTTTTTTAGTACTTTTTAGTTCAAGAGTCCAAAAATGTTGTACTTGAGTTTATTCAAAACATTCTCCAGGTTTTAGGTGCTCAAACAGGATAAGAACACTGAAGATACAGGACAACATAACTGTATATTTGTGCCAAAAAAACAGAACAGTACGTAAATAAGTAATTAAAGTAAATCAAAAGAAAATCAAAACTCTTAGTTTTCAGCCTTTGATCACACCTAGGCCATTGTCCTTCTCTAAAAACTGCAATATATTCATATTGAACAATATTGAACAATATTGTTTTTTAGTTCTTCTCATTTTAGTGGAACTGAATCACCCCAACCAAGACCATTTATTTATCCCAGAAAAACTGTTTTGCCACTACAGTGATGGCCTACAAAGTTGTTTATATGCTCTTATTTAAGAAATTGTTTGTAAAGGACCTGCAGTGGCTTCTAGAAATAATTCATGCTTGGAATTAAAGTGAGTTTTTTTTTCAGAAGCCATAAAACATCCCTTACGCAACAACAATATACACTGCTCAAAAAACACTTTTTAATCAGAGTATAGCATCAACTCAGTTCAACTTCAGGGATATTGATCTGGTTAGTTAAGTAGTAGGGAGGGCCGTTAATCAGTTTCAGCTGCTTTGGTGTTAATGAAATTAACAACAGGTGCAGTAGAGGAGCAACAATGAGACACCCCCCAAAACAGGAATGGTTTAAAAGGACGAGGTCTATGACATTTTGTCCCCTCTCATCTTTTCCAACAGATTTTTCACTAGTTTTTGCAGTTTGACTTGGGTCAGCATCACTACTAACTACCATGGTGCGGTGGTACCTGGACCCCTACAGAAGGGTGCACATGGTAGTCCAACTACTGAAGGATGGCACATCAATATGTGCCATTGCCACAAGGTTTGCTGTGTCTCCCAGCACAGTCTTAAGAGTACGGTGGAGATTCCAGGAGACAGGCAGTTACTCTAGGAGAGCTGGACAAGGCTGTAGAATGTCATTAACCCCTCAGCAGGACTGCTCCTTTGTGCAAGGAGGAACAAGATGAGCACTGCCAGAGCCCTACTGCCGTGAATGTGTCTGACAGACAATCAGAAACAGGCCTCATGAGGGCGGCCTGAGGGCCCAATGTCCTGTAGTGGGCCCTGTGCGCCCTGGCCAGCACCGTAGAGCTCGATTGGCATTTGCCACAGAACACCAGAATTGGCAGATCTGTCACAGGTGCCTTTTGCTTTTCACAGATGAGAGCAGGTTTTACCTGAGCACATGTGACAGACTCTGGAGACGCCTTGGAGAATATTATGCCGCCTGCAACATCATTCAGCATGAGTGGTTTGGTGGTGGGTCAGTGATGGTCTGGGGAGGCATATCCCTGGAAGGACGCACAGACGTCTACAGGCTAGACCACGGCACCCTGACTGCTATTAGGTATCAGGATGAAATCCTTGGACCCGTTGTCCGACCCTTGTCGGTGGGTCCTGGGTTCCTCCTGGTGCACAACAATGTAGTATGCAGGCAGTTCTTGGAGAATGAAGGAATTGATACCATTGACTGGCCCACCGGCTCACCTGACCTAAATCCAATAGAACACCTCTGGGACATTATGTTTCGGTCCATACGACGCCACCAGGTTGCACTTCAGACCATCCAGGAGCTCAGTGATGTTCTGGTCCAGATCTGGGAGTAGATCCCCCAGGACACCATCCGTCGTCTCATTAGGAGCATGTGGAGGCCATACAAACTGCTGAGTACCATTTTGAGTTGCTGTAATGGAATTTGGGTTAAATGGACGAGCCTGCTGCATCATTTTTTCGCTTTGATTTTCAGAATGTGTCTTGGAATTCAACCCTCTGTAGGGTGATCATTTTCATTTCCATCAAACGATGTGGCATCCTTTCATTCCTAACACATTACACAGTCTATATGAGGAAAGATATTCTGCATGATTTTTTCCCATTGAGATCGGACGTGTTTTCTAAGTGTTCCCTTTATGTTTTTTGAGCAGTGCATTTTCCTATACATTAACTATCAATATATTTAATTATTTAGTGTTACCTGATTTACTGATTAACTGAAAAGATTCTACAAATTTAACATTATTCCTGGCTATATATTAATTAACTGAAAAAAAAACGATATTTAGATTTTGAAAAAGTACTGAAAATATACAGACTAATATATTGTGTTATGTAGTAATACATATAACAATATATTGTATAATACATAAGGAATTGCCACTTTTTTAAAATATATTGTATGTATGGTAGTATAATATATATTTACTTATATATTATAATATATTTCATTTTATATGTAATGGACATCATTATATTTATTTCTCTATATGTGTTTGCATATATTTATACATACATGTAATATATATATTGTTTTATATATGTGAGAACATATATATTCACACACATTATCCACAATTCCAGTGAAAGTCATTTGCTGGAGGACAGTTTAAACATGTGTGTGATACACGTTACTGTAATGTCTGTGTTAAACATAAACTAATCACATATTAAACCAAAGTCCATAACGAGAGAAAGAAAATAATTAAAGGCCCCAAAAGAACAGTCTGTTATTCTGTTTAACAGTCCATATTGTGTCTTCCCTTTAACAAGGGTTGGAACACGTGAAGAAAACAAGATTATAAAACAGTTGTCCTATTTAACATTGTCGATGCTGTTTTTTGGCTTCACCTGGTCCCTTAACTCACAAAGCAGAACTTGTGCCATCCCACTGGCTGTAGGTTGTGCTTTTGCAGTCTTCCAACAATGAGCTGAGATAGAGGTGGTGTCATCATTCCCCATTTTCACCTTATTAATTGTAAAAAAAACTATACAACAACAATGGAAATTACCACATGTGACAGAATGCTACTCTGTACGATACTACTCAAAACATACAAAGTGCAGAAATACTTATTTCAGAAGGTTTACAAAGTACAGCTTCACACTCACTTCCATCCTCACAGACAGAGAGACCTTTGGTAGTATAATAATTGGTAAAAATATTTTTCATGTCTGCCAACAAATATGAATTCTCTGGAAAATAATTTAAATAAAAAATTGCTTACACATTATACAGGTGGCATCCACTGTGGCTCTATATATTGAGTCAAAGGTAGCCTTAATAATTATAGCAATTTGTTTTATTTCTTTGCCTTAAAAACCAGATGCATCTTGCAGGTTTTCTTATCGTGAGATAAAGTCTTCCACCATTCACCATTCAAAACACTCAGTGAAGGCAGGTTTTTCATATATCAATTCACCAAACTAGCAAAATTTTATTGTTGCATTGGGAAGTTTTTGGCAACCGCCTAAGCCTTATCGTTAGAGTTAGTGAAAAACAAACAACAACAAAAAAAGCACTTCACTTTAATATTGTACTTTTGCCTTATTGCTTGCTGTGGCCAGAAGGGCACATTTCAAACAATCCAGCAGCAGGTGGCTGGCCCTGAGGTTGGTTGTTTTTTTTGTTTTTTTCTCAAATTTTTTTGGCATTAGAGTTTTTTCTTGCTCACCCACGAGGGTTCAGGTCTGGGCGTGGCATTTTGTTTTCTTTAAACAGTGATTAAGAGCCCTAAACAAACTTGAATAATTCACCAGAACTGAATCTTGGATGTGAAAATCAAAATTCATCTGGCTGCAGAGATATTTTCACCTACCATATTAATCTGTTTTATCTAAAATGAAACCACATCCATGAATTCCATCTAAAATGAAGAAGTACTCATTACTTAATCTTACTCTAATAAAGGTACTTGCCTTTAACTACCATGTGGCACAGTCTGGTATTTTCCTTCTACAAGGCCTTCAGCTGGATCTGGAGGTCTCTGATTAGGCCAGAATTTTCATTGCTTGAACATTCTTCTGGACTCTGGATTCCTGGGGCTAGTTGTTTGTCTTCAGATAGAATTTCTTCCTCAGCCTGTTTCTGAGCTGCAAGTTTGGGCTTTTTCTATAGGGCAAAGATTTTTGATTATTAATGAGCCAATACACAAGTTCTAATTTGATACCTGTTCCAGTTTTAAGGTTATTCTTAGGTTTCAATTCCTAATATAATTAAAACGTAACCATGTTACAGAACTCTGACCATATGGTGTGGTTCTATAAACAGAAAATGTATTTCAAAGCAGTAAGTTATGCACCAAGTTATGCACAGTAATATGCTTTGTTAAAGAAAATGCAGAGAAGGCAGTCACCTGTATAGACAGTAGGGCTGTCTGCATTCAAGTACAATCCATTCACCACATAGTGGACTGAACAGCTGTTCAGTTACCTTTCTTGCAGTTATCCAGTTTGTTACTGAATCCTTATCTTCATCAAAGAACAGGTATTTGGGTTTCTATATGGTCTACGTCCATGTCCACGTTTAAAAGTTTCTGCTCAGCAGATTTCAGTGCAGACTCTTTTGTCCATTCAATACACAGCAGGTAGTTAGTACAGTTTTTTTGTAGTTAGCACAACATTGTGTCTAAAGTTTATATTTAACAATAGAAAAAAACAATACCTTTTTCCAAAAAAAAAAAAATGGCATGGATACCTAACATAATCCACAGCACATGGATGTTACACGTTTTGATGGGAACTACTTCCAGCTGAAAAGCACTGGCAAATTCAATATATTTGCCCTCAACAGTATTGATACAGTTTGCTGGTACTTAGTAGTTCCAAAATAGTTCCAGTTAAATAATAGGTATTATAGCCATTGAAAGTATGGCTGATTGAAACCAAATCACAAAGCAAATCACAGCAGAAGCTGTATATAGATTGTATAATTATATGTTGGTATTTTTTATATTTTTGCTATAAATGTTTAGTATTTTGGTTTAAGAAGTAGTTCAACTGTCCTGTTTGACAGGCTGTGACTTTATTGTTATTAAAGAGGGTACTGTGCTCAGGTGTAATAATTCAAATTCGTCAGAATAAGACTTTGATATTAGATCTAAAAATCGGTAAAAAAAATCAATAATTGCCTATGTTGTAAAATAAATGTATTTCTAAAATGTTTGTAGGGGTATGTGCATCAACATTTATTCTCTACGCGTCCATTATTTACAGTTTTTGTCTCCTGCATCACTTTGACTCTTTCTTTGATTTGAGCCTATCAGAGACATCAAGTCACTTCAGTACTGATAATTTGGATGAGTATAAATAATACCTGTATAGTATTTGGTCATTACAAGGAAAGAAGCTTCCTTACCCTATTTGCAAAGAAACTTGTGGCTTGGCAGTAAAAAGCTGAATGTTAATACCTTTTTAAAGCTATTCGCTCTAGAGTGTCAACTGTGTAAAAAGACATAGCATTTTGGAACAATGTAGAGTTGTGGCAGCCCTTATGATGTGTGATACAGTTTAATGGTCAGTACAGGTGCAGCCTCTGTCTACATCCTGGTAAACAAGTTCAAAAGGGAAATGGTACTGTTAAGGCATACCTATACATAGATGTTCCAAAATGGCATACCTATACATAGATGTTCCAACGCATAACATTGTTATGACTACAATGCCTTATCTGAGACATTGTTTTATTTTTTTATCAATTTATTTTATTCCATTCATAGTAGAGGGGATACAGGGGGCAAAGTATGGAAACTAACTGAGTTGTTAAAGAATCTTCTACGCGTTACATTTTCAATGCAAGTTTAACCTTTGAGGGGATCAATGAATGTGTCTCGACTGTCTCTGGCTAAACTGTAGTTTTTCAAGCCTGATCTCACAGTCCTCTACCGCTGACACTGCAGTGTTATAAGTGTATACCAGGGCTGAATGGAAAATGCTGAGAGACCCCATTTTATTGATTTATGTTAAGCTGCAGTCCCACAGATAAAAAAATATGTATATATTTACAAAATCAGTTCTTATTCTTTAAAAATACCATATTTATAAGGCTTATGATATGATCTATTTAAACTCAAAGCACTAACAGAGATAATAATAATCTAAAGATATACAAGGGCATTATTTATAGGGTACATCCTTAACGCAGTTGTCTGTTCCTAACTCTAACCCCTACATTTATACTTTTAACAATTTTAGATGAACATGTTTAATTTTTAAATACAGCTTACTTAAATTTTCTTTTCCATCTCTTGTGTAATTGACTGTATTGGTAGCTAAATTGCCTATTAGATTGAGGTTTGGTAGAGGTTGTGGCTGCCAGTAATGTAGCACAGGGCAGATCCACCATGCTACCCATGAGCAACACATTTGTAAAGTGAAACTGACCCACAATTAAAAACTTCAAAGACTTTGAGTTTGGTGAGAATCAAATTTGGGCCACTTCTACCTGCTGTGTAAGTAGAAGTAGAACCCATGAGAACTTTCAGTGTAATTAATTAATACTGTCCTGGTACTTACCATTTTGTTCCCCAAAATAATTACCTAGTACTTTGGAGTGATGAGACATGAGATATGTCTCATCACTCAGCAGCAAGTTTTTATTTTTAGCCTGTTCACGATCATGAGATAAGATCATGAGGATCAGAGTTCACACTAGTATGCATGTATACTAGTGCAGTTTAAATAACCACGTTTATGTAATCTCCCACCACCAAACTGTCATTGGTGGTCTATAAAAAGTAGTATTAGAGTCAAAGGCGTGTTCATGTATCCATGGAAAATGAACTTTTTTACAGGGTTGTTTGAGTGCGGTAACGTGTAGTCATGAGTTAAAATTTATACTCCAATCACACAGTCATGTCATAAGCCTGGGTTAGGAAAGCTATGAGTTTGGAAATATCAAACTCAGTTTGACAGGCTTAATCACATCTAAACAGTATTTCAGAAACCAGAGCAACAAAGATAAAGGAGGATAAAGGGGATATCAGGATATCTTTTCAATGGGATAACTGCTACTAATATTTTTTAGCTATAAATAAATATGTGAAAATGGCAGGAAACACCCTAGCCCAGGCCCCAGTCTATCACAGAGCAGACTTAAGAAGAAATCCATGCAAACTTCACACAACCCAGTCGGGAATCAAACCCAGGCCCTTCTGGCTGCAAGGCAGGAGTAGTACCCACCGCCCCATCATGCTACACATGAGCAACTTATTTGTAAAGTGAAACTGACCCTTGATGTAAGCCACACATTCGGCAGTTTATTTACTATGCAAGTCATTTTTCCTCTAAACTTTTGATCATAGTTACAGCTTTGTGGGTTTCCTTTACACATGCTTTTAATTGGGCGTGATGCCACATCATTCAGCTCTAACAATTATGCAGCCGTTGGTAAGCCATAATCAACTTTTATAACTTGTCCTGTGATAGTGTACTGTACACAAAAGTAAGATATATAGGTATATATATCTTACAAATGTGCCTTCAAAGGTACAGCAAACGATGTACATGTGCCAAATGTATAGAAATGAGTTTCAGGTGTAACTGTGCACCTTATATTTTTTTCCAGAAGCAAAGGTACCATTATAGGCAGAGCAATAAAATGAAAAATATAGAAATGTCAAAGTTAATTCAAACTTGGGCCGATTACAGTCTGCCTCCTTGCTTTTAAAAGGATTCAATTAACATTCATATTCTGCTACTGTAAAATGTTGACATTTCAGTGTTCTCTTTCTTGCCCTTCCCCACCACCAGTTTGGTTCTGGCCCTGTTGTCCAGGAAGTAGACTTGACCCCTGTTGTCCATATCCAATAGGATCTGTGAGAGTCTGAATGCTTTAAGATCAGGGCCAAGGAGCACCTAACGTTTTCTTTTACAGTCCCCTAAGTTCTAGGTATTAACCAGGTAAGTGTGAGTTACAAACTCCAAAGTACTAGGTAATTATTTTGGGGAACAAAATGGTAAGTACCAGGACAGTATTAATTAATTACACTGAAAGTTCTCATGGGTTCTAGGAATTAACCAGGTAAGTGTAAGGTACAAATGTGGGTCCCAGGATAGTAAGTACCAATGCAGCCTAATTACACTAAAGGATCTCGCTGGTTCTAGGTATTAACCATGGAAGTGTGTGGTACAAACTTGGGTAACATGATGGCAAGTACCAATGCAGTCTAATTTCATAGACATTAAAAATGCCAGTGAAAGTAACGAGGTGGTAATTACAAACATGGACACAATTTCACACTGAAAAAAATGATAATATTATATCATTGTCTTATATAGTATATACCTGTTTATTACTTAGAAACAAAACTGAATCTGAAATGTAAAAGAAAGCAGTGATTATTTCTACGGTTTTACTGAGTACTTACCATGTAGCTCAGAAAACTAGTCACTTGTAACACAGCCTGCTGTGAGAATAGTGTACAGTACTGAGTAACTAACTGAATGTTCTGCTGAATAAAGAGGTAAAGGGACTGTAAAAGAAAGCTGTGATTATGTCTATGGTATTACTGAGTGCTGACCATGTAGCTCGGAAAACTAACCACTGAAGGACTGTAAAAGAAAGCAAGATTGCTCACAACGATGAAAAAGCACTTTTGACAGCTCTGTGTTTTGACACACACAATATTGTTCACAGAGAGATGTTTTGTCCTGACAAATGAAAACAATAACATGTTAAAATTATACTTCACATTTTGTGAAAGAACTAAACAGTAAGAAGAATGAATTATGTTGTTATTTTAATTGGGAAAATCCAGGAAAGCCTTGCACCTTAGGGCAAAATGATTCAGTGTTTCGTCTTCAATAAAATCAGGAGGTGGCCCACTGTCCTGCCCTTGTGCAGTGATCATGACTTCTGCTATTACAGCTGTCAGTGCAATGGTGTTTTTTGTCTACTTTCAGTTTCGCACAGCACAGTGATGATCCTTGTTCGTTGAAATTCTTTAAATACTGCCTTGTATCGATGTAAGACATCGTTTGGACACTTTACTACAGAACAGAAAGAGGGAATAGGAAAAAAGAAACATTCTAACTATTATGAGCCAGTAAAACAAAAGTAAAACTGCAAGTGACACTATAGAGACACATTAATTGCAACAAATATTCTGATCTGAGAATACTGTGAACCATGCAGCTATACTTCAGGATTTATTATGACATACTAGAGCACAAAAAAGAGCTGTATCCTCTGTTTAAAATGAACTGTGATTGCACACCATTGAGGAACAAATGAATATCATCATATATTTTATATAATGCTAGTAAGTCTGTATGTGTTCAATGTTTCCTAAAAGAATACCTCAAAATATGAAATATATGTTTGTACTTGTAAATAATGACAAATTAAAAATATCTTTCACATCTGAACAGGTTGCACAAATGAACTGTAATACCTCTTTTCCCCAAGGCAGATTCCTTTTTATGCTCCTTTTTTTTGACTGGTTCTGATGCGGAGTCAGTCGGAGCATGATTCAGAAGAGCAGGAAGGGTCTGATGAACAGTCCGTTCTAATTTTCCTGGAAACCTTTGACAGAGTAAACACATTCACAATATTATAAAAATGGTAACGTTTATTATATGAACAATTTCAAAATGGCCAAAGGTCATATTCCTATATACTACTATTTCAAAGTGTGGATTTACAGTTCAAAGGTTTGGAATACATGTTTACAATAAAACACATCTGGTTAGGCATGGCTCTAAAACAAGCATAGTAAGACTAGTTAATCTTTATAACGAATTAATGAATATACACTACTTTTTAAAATAATAGTACATATGACTTTGGATCAAACAACAGTGGATCAAGCGAACCTTATCCCAGTTGATAGTTAATGACTTTTAAGATTTTATCATTAATTTGCTAACAGTGAGAATTTATTTGTAAAACTGAATGCTTTAATCTGATCATATGTCTTTCTTTCACCAGCTGTACTTATTATTTCCACACACATACACAACATATCTGAAGTGCTATATATTTAATCACAATTTCTTAAGTTGGTTTTGTACATGTTGATTTTACTTAAGACTATTTTCATACTTTTATGTATTCATGAAACAATAACACATAATTTTATCTTTAATATGCAATATGAGTGTGCTTTTGCAATGTTTTATAATCTTACAGTACGGCAACAGAACACCGTAACGTACACACCATATACATTTCTATTAAATAGTTTCTTAATATATATATACGGTTTTCAATAATAATTTTTATGCATATTTCAGAGTATATGTCCAGCCAAATTTAATAGTAGCTGGTTTCAGCCTGCGGTGGTCATGGTGGTAAACAAGCTGGACTAGGAAAATCATGCTACACTGTGCTGTTCAGCTAGTTATGGTTTTACAGTTTAGTAATTTGATGGTGTTTTGTTTTGTAGTTTGATGGTGAAGCTGGGTGTGCTAATAGATCAGCTAAACCATAAAAATACCAAAAAATAGTATCATCTACCAGCTTAACCTTTTGAGCTGGCCAACTGGCTGGTCTTTAGGCAAATGTCTTAAACATTAACTCAGGTGGCATTCTACTACGTTTCTGAATTTACCTGATTCAAATATGAACAAAGTTCGCACTTAAAGAAAATATTGCAGCGTCTACCTCTGTGGAGAAGGAGAGTTGCACGAACGCCTGTGGAAAGAGGTTGACATATATCATACTATGTACCGTTTTTTCTTTCCCTCTTCTTCTGTTTCTGCTAAACGAACGAACTGTAATGTTGGGCTTTATAAAAATATATTCCCTTCATTCAATCTTGCCTCACAAATGGAAAGGGAACGCTAACAGAGCTAACCGTACGATACGACATGAAATTGGCTTTCCTGGGCTTCTTGGCTTTTAGAGTTCAGGATAAACTAGCAAAAACATTTCACAATAAGAGTCCTGTTCAAAACAAAGCCATAAAACAACTACAGCCGGCAAATAACCAGATTAAACATTTTCTAAAATCGTTACAGTATCTCTGCCATCACTGCTAATGTCACTGTCCGTTTACTAATTTCGGTCGCTGAAATTAGTTGCTCATTTTATTCATGTGCGTCCAATGTACAATTATAATAAATCGTGGTACAAAAGTAGCACACAAGCAATGTTACTTAAACAACAGAATTCAGTTTTACCTGTGGACTTTTCAGAACAATCCGTGCAATCCCACCAGCATCAGTAGAATTTTGTGCCAGAATAAGCCAATAAGGTAACACTCCGTCAGTTAACGAGCAGTCTCATTGGCTTATTTGGACTCAAACGTCTTTCAGTTCCAAAGTGCTTCCTATTGCCTATGTAATGCACCACATAGAGGATGTAAACGTGGGTTTCGTAGTGAAAATTGTAGTGAAAACCTAACATGGTTAATACCTAGAACCCATGAGAACTTTCAGTGTAATAAGGCTGCATTGGTACTTACCATCATGTTACCTAAGCTTGTACCACACACTTCCATGGTTAATACCTAGAACCAGTGGGATCTTTCAGTGTAATTAGGCTGCATTGGTATTTACCATCATGTTACCTAAGCTTGTACCACACACTTCCATGGTTAATACCTAGAACCCATGAGAACTTTCAGTGTAATTAGGCCGCATTGGTACTTACCATCACGTCACCTAAGCTTGTACCTCACATTTACCTGGTTAATACCTAGAACCAGTGAGGTCTTTCAGTGTAATTAGGCCGCACTGGTACTTACTATGCTGTGACCCACATTTTTACCTCACACTCACCTGGTTAATACCTAGAACCCATGAGACATTTCAAAGTAATTAATTTATACTGTCCTGGTACTTACCATCTTGTTCCCCAAAATAATTACCTGGTACTTTGGAGTTTGTACCTCACACTTACCTGGTTAATACCTAGAACCTAGGGGACTGTAAAAGAAAAGGTTACTCGTAAAAGTTACACTTTAAAATAAGTGGACAGTTCCTGTGTAGTTGTTATGTAGGTAGAGTGTAATTACAGAATGGTATTAATCCATACGATGTGATCAGGTTACCATGTTACAAAACAGTTATTCCACAGTACTTACATAGAAGTTACACTTTAAAATAAGTGGACAGTTCCTGTGTAGTTGTTATGTAGGTACTGTGTAATGGAGTGGTAATATAGACCTAGCTTTGGGAGTAGTACAACACATTTAATTAACGTCTTGGAAGTTACATTTTAGGATACAGGGACATTCCTGCATAGTAACATGGTAAAAAATGGTTTAAAGCTGAAAGTGGTTACAATGTCACGGCATTTATTTTATATTAATATTTTATTGTCATATAATAATAGTGTGAGCTCAATGTCGTAAATGTAATGTAAAATGATTTAGAGTCAGTCACTGATTTAAGTTAATGAAGATAATTATTATATATGGAGGCAGTGTGTGCTGTGTCTTTATAAATCACATAGCATCTTAAAGCTCTACAAGATTGTGAGCAGCTTCTTTTTTTATTGTCATATGTGCAGTAAAACAAGTGGTTACACTGTACCATTAAATTCTTACTTTGATAATAAATAATGAGGTAAACATAAATATGACAGAAATAGCAATTAATAAACGAGAATTCAAAGTTAAAATGAAATTTTAAATTAAACATTAAACGGCCAAGCTCACAAACAGGTATTTGACTGACAGGGTTGGAGTACATATATGGTTTGTTTACAAAACCAGCCCTAAACCTGTGCATTCTGTGCATTCTGTACACACCGTCATGCCTTAAACAAGGAGGCAGAGTTTAAGTGGCACCATCTAGTGGACAAAACAAGAAACCATTATTTGCTTTGTGCACTAGATGGCGCTGCTCTTCATTAAGTTTGCTGAAACAGGCTCCGAGGCAGTAAGAGCCACACAAAAGTGAACTCTGATCTGTGGATCTTCTCTTAGTAACAGTCACCATGCCCTCAAAAAGAAAAACCTTATGTTCCTACTTTATTATAAACAACAGCAACAAAATTAATACATCAACTACAGGATTATTATTCTCATTGTTGTTATTATTGTCAGTAGGAATAGGTGTAATGGTAGTCTAGGGACAAAATTTAATTATTTTATATACATAAAAAACTACTAATATAATAATAACTATACTAATACTCTTTTATGTAATTACTATACTAAACTACTAATAATAACAATAATAAACTATTACTAATAATTATTTCAGAAACTACAGGATTAATAAAAAACAACTTGAATTAGGGAATGAAGGAGGGACATGGCCT
>JAMWET010007107.1:0-37924 GCA_024036415.1 Prochilodus magdalenae
GTGTTTACTGTTGTAAGTGTTAGTGTTTTCTGTGTGGTTTTTTCTGTTGTGTTGTTAGTGTTGGCGTGTTGTGTAGTTGTGGTGTTTTACTGTTGTTGTAAGTGTTGGTGTTTTACTGTTGTAAGTGTTAGTGTTTGTGTTGTGGTGTTTACTGTTGTAAGTGTGTAGTGTTTTCTGTTGTGTGTTAGTGTGTGTTGGTGTTTACTGTTGTAGTGTTAGATGTTTTGTTGTGTGTTAGTGTTTACTGTTGTGTTAGTGTGTGTTGGTGTTTAGTGCTGTATGTGTTAGTGTTTTCTGTTGTGTTAGTGTGTGTTGGTGTTTACTGTTGTGTTAGTGTGTGTTGGTGTTTACTGTTGTAAGTGTTAGTGTTTTCTGTTGTGTTAGTGTGTGTTGGTGTTTACTGTTGTAAGTGTTGGTGTTTTCTGTTGTGGTTAGTGTGTGTTGGTGTTTACTGTTGTAAGTGTTAGTGTTTTCTGTTGTGGTTAGTGTGTGTTGGTGTTTACAGTTGTGTTAGTGTTTTCTGTTGTGTTAGTGTGTGTTGGTGTTTACTGTTGTAAGTAGGTGTTTTTTCTGTTGTGTTAAGTGTGCTGTTGTGTTTCATTCTGTTGTGTTAGTGTTTGTGTTTACAGCTGTTTACTGGTTGTTTAGTGTGTGTGTTGGTGTTTACTGTTGTAAGTGTTGGTGTTTTCTGTTGTGTTAGTGTGTGTTGGTGTTTACTGTTGTAAGTGTTGGCGTTTTCTGTTGTGTTAGTGTGTGTTGGTGTTTACTGTTGTGGTTAGTGTGTGTTGGTGTTTACTGTTGTAAGTGTTGGTGTTTTCTGTTGTGGTTAGTGTGTGTTGGTGTTTACAGTTGTGTTAGTGTTTTCTGTTGTGTTAGTGTGTGTTGGTGTTTCCTGTTGTAAGTGTTGGTGTTTACTGTTGTAAGTGTTGGTGTTTTCTGTTGTGTTAGTGTGTGTTGGTGTTTACTGTTGTAAGTGTTAGTGTTTTCTGTTGTGTTAGTGTGTGTTGGTGTTTACTGTTGTAAGTGTTGGTGTTTTCTGTTGTGTTAGTGTGTGTTGTTAGTGTGTGTTGGTGTTTACTGTTGTAAGTGTTAGTGTTTTCTGTTGTGGTTAGTGTGTGTTGGTGTTTACTGTTGTAAGTGTTGGTGTTTTCTGTTGTGTTAGTGTGTGTTGGTGTTTACTGTTGTAAGTGTTGGCGTTTTCTGTTGTGTTAGTGTGTGTTGGTGTTTACTGTTGTGGTTAGTGTGTGTTGGTGTTTACGGTTGTAAGTGTTGGTGTTTGCTGTTGTGGTTAGTGTGTGTTGTGTGTTTTTGTTGTGTTGGTGTTTACTGTTGTAAGTGTTGGCGTTTTCTGTTGTGTTAGTGTGTGTTGGTGTTTACTGTTGTGGTTAGTGTGTGTTGGTGTTTACGGTTGTAAGTGTTGGTGTTTGCTGTTGTGGTTAGTGTGTGTTGGTGTTTACGGTTGTAAGTGTTGGTGTTTTCTGTTGTGGTTAGTGTGTGTTGGTGTTTACTGTTGTAAGTGTTGGTGTTTTCTGTTGTGGTTAGTGTGTGTTGGTGTTTACAGTTGTGTTAGTGTTAGTTATGTTGTGGTTAGTGTGTGTTGGTGTTTACTGTTGTAAGTGTTGGTGTTTTCTGTTGTGGTTAGTGTGTGTTGGTGTTTACGGTTGTAAGTGTTCGTGTTTTCTGTTTGTGTTGTGTTAGTGTGTTGGTGTTGGTAAGTGTTTACTGTTTGTACAGTGTGGTTTACTGTTGTGGTGTGTTTCTGTTGGGGTTAGTGTGTGTTGGTGTTTCCTGTTGTAAGTGTTAGCAGTTTCTGTTGTGGTTAGTGTGTTGTTTGTGTTTACAGTTGTAAGTGTTTGGTGTTTTCTGTTGTGGTTAGTGTAGTTGTTGGTGTTTTACTGTTGTAAGTGTTAGTGTTTTTGTTGTGTGTTTGTGTGTTAGTTACTGTTGTAAGTGTTGGTGTTTTCTGTTGTTGTTAGTGTTGTTGGTGTTTTTGTTGTGTTGTGTGTTGGTGTTGCGTGTTGTAAGTGTTGTGGTTAGTGTGTGTTGGTGTTTACTGTTGTAAGTGTTAGTGTTTTCTGTTGTGGTTAGTGTGTGTTGGTGTTTACTGTTGTAAGTGTTGGTGTTTTCTGTTGTGTTAGTGTGTGTTGGTGTTTACTGTTGTAAGTGTTAGTGTTTTCTGTTGTGGTTAGTGTGTGTTGGTGTTTACTGTTGTAAGTGTTAGTGTTTTCTGTTGTGTTAGTGTGTGTTGGTGTTTACTGTTGTTGTAAGTGTTGGTGTTTTCTGTTGTGTTTAGTGTTCTGTTTGGTGTTGTGTTGGTGTTGTATGTAAGGTGGTTAGTGTTTACTGTTGTGGTTAGTGTGTGTTGGTGTTTACTGTTGTTAAGTTGTTCTGTGTGTTTTCTGTGTTGTGTTTAGTGTGTGTTGGTGTTTACTGTTGTAGTGTGGTGGTTTTGTTGTTTTCTGTTGTGGTTAGTGTGTGTTGGTGTTTACGGTTGTAAGTGTTGGTGTTTACTGTTGTGGTTAGTGTGTGTTGGTGTTTACGGTTGTAAGTGTTGGTGTTTTCTGTTGTGGTTAGTGTGTGCTGGTGTTTACTGTTGTAAGTGTTGGTGTTTACTGTTGTGGTTAGTGTGTGTTGGTGTTTACTGTTGTAAGTGTTAGTGTTTTCTGTTGTGGTTAGTGTGTGTTTGGTGTTTACTGTTGTTTACTGTTTGTGTTGGTGTTTTCTGTTGTGTTAGTGTGTGTTGGTGTTTACTGTTGTAAGTGTTAGTGTTTTCTGTTGTGGTTAGTGTGTGTTGGTGTTTACTGTTGTAAGTGTTAGTGTTTTCTGTTGTGGTTAGTGTGTGTTGGTGTTTACTGTTGTATGTGTTAGTGTTTTCTGTTGTGGTTAGTGTGTGTTGGTGTTTACTGTTGTATGTGTTAGTGTTTTCTGTTGTGGTTAGTGTGTGTTGGTGTTTACTGTTGTATGTGTTAGTGTTTTCTGTTGTGGTTAGTGTGTGTTTTTTTACTGTTGTGTGTTAGTGTTTGCTGTTGTGTTTGTTGTGTTGGTGTTTACTGTTGTATGTGTTAGTGTTTTCTGTTGTGGTTAGTGTGTGTTGGTGTTTACTGTTGTATGTGTTAGTGTTTGCTGTTGTGGTTAGTGTGTGTTGGTGTTTACTGTTGTATGTGTTAGTGTTTTCTGTTGTGGTTAGTGTGTGTTGGTGTTTACTGTTGTATGTGTTAGTGTTTTCTGTTGTGGTTAGTGTGTGTTGGTGTTTACTGTTGTATGTGTTAGTGTTTTCTGTTGTGGTTAGTGTGTGTTGGTGTTTACGGTTGTAAGTGTTGGTGTTTTCTGTTGTGGTTAGTGTGTGTTGGTGTTTACTGTTGTAAGTGTTGGTGTTTTCTGTTGTGTTAGTGTGTGTTGGTGTTTTCTGTTGTGGTTAGTGTGTGTTGGTGTTTTCTGTTGTGTTAGTGTGTGTTGGTGTTAGTATAACAGTTAGTATGATGAAGGTAAACGTACAGGAAAGCTGATCTCCTCCTCCAGGACTTTATCTCCAACCACCTGTGGAGGAACACAGAGTTAAACGCACATAGTTTGACTGAGAGAGTGGGTTTGTGTGGGTTTGTGTGTGTGTGTGTGTGTGTGAGTGTGTGCATGTGGTTGTGGGTGGGTGGGGTTGGATGGGTGGGTGGGTGATGTTGGATGGGTGGGTGATGTTGGATGGGTGGGCGGGTAAATGGGTGTTGGTGGGTGTGGGTGTGTACCTGGCAGAAGAGCTGGTGGTTGTCTTCAGACACCAGTAGTAAACAACAGCACTGAGACTGAGTCTCCTTTTGCAGCTGTTAGAGAGAGAGAGAGAGAGAGAGAGAGAGAGAGAAAGAGAGATAGAGTGAGTGAGAGAAAGAGTCAGACAGAGAGACTGGAACAATACTCACTCCATTCATCCATCCATCCATCTATACTTCTGTCTATAAACCTGTCTGTCTGTATGCAGTCCACTGTAACACCTTTATTCAGAAGGTTGTTTATTTACACACACACACACACACACACACACACACACACACACACACACACACACACACTCACATACACACACACACACACACACACACACACGCGCCCACAGAGACACACACACACACTCACTCAGACACACTCACATACACATACACACACACTCACACAGAGACACAGACACACAAACACACTAACAAACAGACACACACACACTCACAGACACACACACACACACACACACACACACTCACACAGAGACACAGAGACACACACACACACACACATCATGCTTAACTAGGGCGCATTACACATGTAATCCAGCAGTATGAGTTTAGCGAGAAGCACTGGAGTGTTAGTGCATGACCCCGGGAGATACAGCGCTGAGGAGGGAGGAAGACATAAACACACTCAGAGACTGCACACCCAGAGAGGAACACAACACAGAGAGAGGACTCATCAGCGTGCGGGTAAATCTGGCCCTGCAGACCCTCAGAGAAAGAGGGGGAGGGGGAGGGAGGGAGAGAGAGAGAGAGGGAGAGAGAGAGAGAGAGAGAGAGAGAGAGAGAGAGAGAGAGAGGGGGGAGGTAGAGACAGAGAGAGGAGGAAGAGGAGGAGGAAAGAGAGAGAGAGGGAGAGGGAGAGGGAGAGAGCGAGAGAGAGAGAGGGATGGAGGGAGAGAGAGGGGGAGAGAGGGGGGGGAGGTAGAGACAGAGAGAGGAGGAAGAGGAGGAGGAAAGAGAGAGAGAGGGAGAGGGAGAGAGCGAGAGAGAGAGAGGGGGGAGGGAGAGGGAGAGAGAGAGAGAGAGAGAGAGAGAGAGAGAGAGGGAGGGAGAGGAGAGAGGGAGGGAGAGAGAGAAGAGAGAGAAAGGGAGGGAGAGGAGGAGGAAACAGAGAGGAGAGAGGAAGAGGAGGAGGAGAGAGAGAGGGAAGTCCGGAGAGAGGAGAGAGAGGAGGAGGAGAGGGAAGAGAGGGAGAGAGTCTAGAGGTGGGAGGAGAGAGGGATGGAGGGAGGGAGAGAGAGAGAGAGAGAGAGAGAGAGAGAGAGAGAGAGAGGGAGAGGGAGAGAGCGAGAGAGAGAGAGGGAGGGAGTGAGAGGGCGAGGGAGAGACAGAGAGAGGAGGAAGAGGAGGAGGAAAGAGAGAGAGAGGGAGAGAAAGAGGGAGAGGGAGAGAGAGAGAGGGAGGGAGAGAGCGAGAGAGAGAGAGGGGGGGGAGGGAGAAGGAGAGGGCGAGGGAGAGACAGAGAGAGGAGGAGGAGGCGGAGAGGGGGAAATGAAGAAGTGCAGCGTGTGTGATGTGCTGTGACAGAAAGTGGCCAAGCAAACAGTCATTTCTCAAATCAGTAAGTGGTGAAAGTCCCTCGTTATGTGAGCAGGCGGCTGGAGCTGGTGACAAACGCAGCGCAGGATTAAAGAGCCGTAATGAGACGCTGTTA
Source organism: Prochilodus magdalenae (assembly GCA_024036415.1). NCBI lineage: Eukaryota > Metazoa > Chordata > Actinopteri > Characiformes > Prochilodontidae > Prochilodus > Prochilodus magdalenae. Next base: position 5,431 of record JAMWET010007107.1, read on the forward strand.
TCACTTTACAGCGCACGGCACTCTGCAGATCACACCCCGCCGTACAACAACCAGCTACGGAGATCAGATAACAGACTGAGGGCGCAGACTGAGGGCGCTGACAGGGAGCGCAGACTGGGAGCGCAGACTGAGGGCGCTGACAGGGAGCGCAGACTGGGAGCGCAGACTAGCACTGCAGACTGGGAGTGCAGACTGGGAGCGCAGACTAGCACTGCAGACTGGGAGCGCAGACTGTGGGCATAGACGAGCACTGCAGACTGGGAGCGCAGACCAGCACTGCAGACTGGGAGCGCAGACCAGCACTGCAGACTGGGAGCGCAGACCAGCACTGCAGACTGGGAGCGCAGACCAGCACTGCAGACTGGGAGCGCAGACCAGCACTGCAGACTGGGAGCGCAGACCAGCACTGCAGACTGGAAGCGCAGACTGTGGGCACAGACGAGCACTGCAGACTGTGGGCACAGACGAGCACTGCAGACTGGGAGCGCAGACTAGCACTGCAGACTGGGAGCGCAGACTAGCACTGCAGACTGGGAGCACAGACTGTGGGCACAGACGAGCACTGCAGACTGGGAGCGCAGACGAGCACTGCAGACTGGGAGCGCAGACGAGCACTGCAGACTGGGAGCGCAGACCAGCACTGCAGACTGGGAGCGCAGACCAGCACTGCAGACTGGGAGCGCAGACCAGCACTGCAGACTGGGAGCGCAGACCAGCACTGCAGACTGGGAGCGCAGACTGGGAGCGCAGACTGTGGGCACAGACCAGTACTGCAGACTAGGAGTGCAGACTAAAACCGCAGGCTGGGGGAAAAAGGGAGAGAGAGGGAGAAGAGAAAGAGGGAGAAGAGAGAGAGTGGTAGGAGAGAGAGGGAGGATAAAAAGCAACAGAGATAAAGAGAGAGAGAAAAGAGAGGAACAAGAAAGAATAAGAGAGAGACAGACAGAGAGAGAGGGAGGAAGGAGAGAGAGAGGAGGAGAGGGAGAGAGAGGGAGGGAGGAGAGAGAGAGAAAGGGGAGAGAGAGAAGAGAGAACAAGAGAGAATAAGATAGAGCCAAGAAAGAGAGATGACAGAGAGTGAAAAGAAAGCAAACTGAGGGAGAAAAGAAAGAGAGAAGAATGAGAGAGCGAGAGAGAGAGTGAGAGAGAGACAGAGTAAGAGAGAGAGAGATTGAGAGAAAGAGAGAGAGAGAGAGAGAGAGAGTAAGAGAGAGAGAGTAAGAGAGAGAGAGAGAGAAAGAGAGAGAGAGAGAAGAGTGAGAGTGAGAGAGAGAGAGAGAGAAAGAGAGAGAGAGAGGAGAGTGAGAGAGAGAGAGAAGAGTGAGAGAGAGAGTGAGAGAGAGAGAGAGAGAGAGAGAGAGAGATTGAGAGAAAGAGAGAGAGAGAGTGAGAGAGCAAGAGAGAGAGAGAGAAAGCGTGAGAGAGAGAAGAGTGAGAGAGAGTGAGAAGTCCCATCAGCCTTTTATTCTCTCCCTACTACGGCCAGCATTCATTCTGTATACGTCACACGGCCCCTCCTGACCACACTGACCTACAGGCTAATACACACAACCGCATTAGCATCAGCTCCACCTGTTACCTCATACATCAAACACCGTCACCAAAACAACAACACTATCTTCACCCAGCAAAGCAGAACCCTAGATTCCAGAGACCAGGGTCGCACCCCAAGACCCTCGGTACAGCGACACCCAACTTTCTGGCGCTGTGTGCGGAGCTGTGTGCGGAGCTGTGTGCGGAGCTGTGAGCGGAGCCGTGTGCGGAGCCGCGTGCGGAGCTGTGTGCGGAGCTGTGTGCAGAGCTGTGCACAGAGCTGTGTGCGGAGCTATGTGCGGAGCTGTGTGCGGAGCCGCGTGCAGAGCTGTGTGCGGAGCCGTGTGCGGAGCTGCGTGCGGAGCTGCGTGCGGAGCTGTGTGATATTTAGAGGTTAATTATTTGGCAGTCACGGTTGTTGTGATAAGACTCGTTTGTGGACTGATCTCTCCACTCCCTCGCTCTTTTCTTCTGCTGAATGGATGAATGTCCTTGGGCACAACAGGCGTGACTTTAATAACACTCTTATCTCTCCCACACTCATAAATAAAATATACACCCAGCCTGCCCAGCGCAGGCAGCGAGCGACGTGGCGCAGCCTTTCCAGCGGAATGAAGAGAGAGAAAAACAGATCAATTCCTCAATAATGCGCTTATCTAGCCAAGGACACCTCCTGACTCTGTGTGTGTGTTCGTTCGGGGGTTTATGAGTGTGCATGCACGTTATAATGTAGACTGCACTTTCTGTAGTGCGTTTGGTGCAGTCTGCGTTTACTGCAGGGCTGAAAGATTTCATGGTGTTTATATCGAAGCAGAATCGCAGCACTGATGATCCTACTTACACGGAGCTGGTGAACCTGGACTAATCAGAAGCGACCAAACCTGCGACGTCACATCACAATCACAAATATCTGGCAGGCTGGCCCCGTCCTCAACACTCAAGACTCAAGTCAAACAACCACACAATACAATTTATATACATCCATCATAATTTAACTTGTAATCACAAAACTGGTCGTCCTGCTCTAATCTGGTGTAGTCTACACTGTATGTCAAGTGAGCTTAATGTAGTCTGCACTTTACATAGTGTACATCTGCACTTTATCATCCAGCCTGCATTTGATATAGTGCACTTCACACAGTCTGGACTTCACCCAGTCTGCATTTCACCCAGTCTGCACTTCACGCAGTCTGCACTTTACGCAGTCTGCACTTCACGCAGTCTTCACTTCCCCCATTCTGCACTTTATGCAGTCTGTACTTCACAGTCTGCACTTCACGCAGTTTGCACTTTACGCAGTCTGTACTTCACAGTCTGCACTTCACACAGTCTGCACTTTACACAGTCTGCACTTTACAGTTTGCACTTTACGCAGTCTGTACTTTACGCAAGTCTGCACTTCACACAGTCTGCACTTTACGCAGCCTGCACTTTACGCAGCCTGCACTTTACGCAGCCTGCACTTCACGCAGTCTGCACTTCACGCAGTCTGCACTTCACACAGTCTGCACTTCACACAGTCTGCACTTTACATAATCTGCATGCTATTCAGTCCGTACTTCATGAAGTCTACACTTAATATAGTCTGCACTTCATGTAGTCTGCATTTTACACAGTCTGTACATCATGTAGTCTGTACATCATGTAGTCTGCACTGAATATAGTCTACAGTTGATGAAGGTATCTGCACTTTATGTAGTTTGCACTCTGTCATGTAGTCTGTACTCGGTCATGTAGTCTGCACTTGGTCATGTAGTCTGTACTCGGTCATGTAGTCTGTACTCAGTCATGCAGTCTATACCCGGTCATGTAGTCTGCACTCGGCCATGTAGTCTGTACTCGGTCATGTAGTCTGCACTCAGTCATGTAGTCTGCACTCGGTCATGTAGTCTGCACTCGGTCATGTAGTCTGTACTCGGTCATGTAGTCTGCACTCAGTCATGTAGTCTACTCCGTCATGTAGTCTGCACTCCGTCACGTAGTCTGTACTCCGTCATGTAGTCTGTACTCCATCATGTAGTCTGCACTCGGTCATGTAGTCTGCACTCAGTCATGTAGTCTGTACTCCATCATGTAGTCTGTACTCCATCATGTAGTCTACTCCATCATGTAGTCTGCACTCCGTCACGTAGTCTGTACTCAGTCACGTAGTCTGTACTCAGTCACGTAGTCTGCACTCGGTCATGTAGTCTGTACTCCGTCACGTAGTCTGTACTCCATCATGTAGTCTGTACTCCATCATGTAGTCTACTCCATCATGTAGTCTGCACTCCGTCACGTAGTCTGTACTCAGTCACGTAGTCTGTACTCAGTCACGTAGTCTGCACTCGGTCATGTAGTCTGTACTCCGTCACGTAGTCTGTACTCCATCATGTAGTCTGTACTCCGTCACGTAGTCTGTACTCCATCATGTAGTCTGCACTCGGTCATGTAGTCTGCACTCAGTCATGTAGTCTGCACTCGGTGATAATCTTAAGAAATCTTTCTCTGAATAATGAGTTCACAGTTAGGACAAATATTTGTATGAGGGGCCCAGATTTTAGGGACCCCAGTGTCATTTCCCCCCCACACCCCTGGTAGTTAGGCCTCTGTTCTTCGGTTGGGGTATTGTGTTTACTCACATAGTTGATGACTTTGAGTTGAAGCGAAGCAGCATCCAGGTCATACAGCTCCCCTGTCAATCAGACCAAACACGGCAATTACACAGAGCAATCAGACCAAATCAATCAATCACACATATCCATAAACTGTAACAGAGATAAACAGAGACGGATGGAACATGATACCATGTGATTAGCTGTGTTGAGTTGTCATGACAGATTTTGCTCTGTAACATAATGTTCAGTATCATGTTACCATTACCAGTTTAGGCCAGAACACGGCCACGACCTTAACAAACTGCATCAGGTGCAGATCACGCTTATAAATACAGACTGCGCCTGCCCTCTGGGGGTAAACACACACACACACAAACACATGTGTTAAGGAAGAGCTGTCATCACTGCAGCTCAGTAATCAGAGTGGGAAATTTAGCAGGTGCTCAGAAACCGCGAGAGACGAGTGCTGGAAGGTGTACGTGCGGATGTGTTGGCTTGTCATGCTTTCTAATACGTGCTCATGTATCTGGCTCGGTGTTGGGTCATCTTGCCCTGCTGTGACCCAGTTAAGATGAATGTAAAGTGTCCTGCAATTCATTTGCGACCCGTTTGACTTTCAGCCAGAGAAGCTGCTGCCGTCTCAGATCGGGAAAGAGGTTAGAGGAATCCAAGCTCAGCTCACATGATCAGGTCGAACAGCACTGTTTTCTAATAATCTAGAACGTGGTTAGGGAGATGGCTGACACTGAGATCCTCCTGACGGACTGTGCCAGACTGGTGGCTCTCAAGCTGGCATGTGTACATGAGGAGGTCAAAATGTTATCTGTAGTTATGACAGTGATGCAACAGTGAGCACTCCGCCATTCCCAATAATCCAGCTGATTCCAACAGACAGACAGAAAGACAGACTGACTGCTTGATTGATAGACAGAAAGACAGAAAGACAGACAGACAGACAGACAGACACATGTGACAGACAGATCCACAGACTGACAGAGAGACAGACAGACAAACAGACAGAAGTGACAGACCCAAAAGACAGACAGACACAAAGACACTGACAGACTTGCAGACAGATGGACAGACTGACAGAGAGAGAGACAGACTGACATACAGACCAACAGACAGATGTGACAGACCCAAAAGTCAGACAGACAGACAGTCAGACAAACTGACAGAGAGATAGAAAGTCAGACAGACAGACAGATAGACAAACAGACAGACAGACAGACAAACTGACTCTCCTTTTGAGTCTCAGAACCTCTGAATGGTTCTTCCATATGCTCTTAGGTTCCTCTTAGTTGTTCTTAGGTTGTTTAGGTTCCTCTCTGCGTTCTTCGGTATGCTCTTCAGGAGGTTCTCCTGTTGTGTCTTGGTGCTTCATGGTCCTACGGTGTTCTCCTTTAGAGTTTTGGTTCCTCTCATCGGTTCTCCCTCATGCTCTAAAGAAGTCTCGGATCCTGCCAGTCTTCATTCTTCTCACAGCTTCTTCCTCATGTTCTTATGGAGGTTCTCCTTTTGAGTCTCAGATCCTCTTAATGGCTCTTCCCTATGCTCCTAAGAAGGTTCTCCTTTTCTATCTTGGTTCCTCTTAGTTGTTCTTTCTTATGCTCCTCTGGAGGTTACCCTTTTCTGTTTTTTCCTCATTCCCTATTTTTTTCCCAGTCTTGGTTATACTCTTCGTTCTTCGGTATGCTCTTCAGGAGGTTCTCCTGTTGTGTCTTGGTGCCTCATTGTCCTACGGTGTTCTCCTTTAGAGTTTTGGTTCCTCTCATCGGTTCCTCCTCATGCTCTAAAGAAGTCTCGGATCCTGCCAGTCTTCATTCTTCTCACAGCTTCTTCCTCATGTTCTTATGGAGGTTCTCCTTTTGAGTCTCAGATTCTCTCAATGGTTCTTCCTTATGCTCTTAAGGAGGTTCTCCTTTTCTATCTTGGTTCCTCTTAGTTCTGTCTTATGCTGCTCTGGAAGTTTTCCTTTTTGTGTTTTGGTTCCTCTCTGTGTTTTTCCTCATTTCCTTTTTTGTGTCTTGGTTACCTAATACTCTTAGGGAGGTTCTCCATTGGAGTCATGATCTCTCTTAGTGTTTCTTTTTTCATGCTCCCACTGGGTTCTCTTTTTGAGTCTCAGATCCTGCTAGTAGTCAGGGACGATCCCCTTTTCAGTCTTGGTTCTACTCTTGGTTCTTCATGCTTCTAAGGAGGTTCTTCTTTTGGGTCTTGGTTTTTCTCAGATATTCGTCCTTTTAGGGAGGTTCTACAGTTGGTCCACAGCAGATTGAAGAACGTTCACTGCTGACTGGATGTTGATGAAAGGGTACACCACCTGAGTGAACTATACTGTACTGTACACTGCCATGTGTTACTAAACAGGAGAAGGTTCCACCTAGTTTCCTTTTGGTTCCCCTTGTATGCTCTGAGTCCAGCTCTTGGGCTGGCTCGCTGTAGCTCATATCTCGCTCTTTGGAGCCTTAGGACTTTTTTTAGACATGCTCATGATCAGAGCAGCGTAGGATATTAAGCGTAGGCTAAACAGCCATTTGCTTTGCCAGGCACATAATTAAGTCCCATGGAGCTGGAGAGAACGGCAAGCTGACCCCTGAGAAACTGGCACATCCTGTGTTTGGGGAACGGGAGGGTTACCTCCTGCACTCAGAACCTCATTAGGGACATGGAGGAAACAGAAAATAAGTGTATTGTGTGGAGCAGGTCCAGGCTGAGATGACATATCCCCTAATTGTTTGGAGACCACAATGTAACCTCCTACAGTTATTATAAACCTGTGGTGCTGTTTCCCGTGAAGCCAATAAGCATGTCACGTCAGCCCATAAGAAACCGACACAGGACTAATCATTCGGGGACCGAGTGGCCAACCGAGGCCCTTTCTGAAATGTCAAACATAAATAATAATTCAGGGACGGAACACACCAGAAAGAAATAGACAAAGGCAAACACAGTTCACTGGTTAGAGCCTGAACAGCCAATCAGGAAACAGCACTCGTAGCTAATCACTGTGAGATCAGACAGTCGAGTAAGAAGCCTTCTAAAATAACAAGTATGGCTAAATGTTCTGAGGGTAAAGAGAACCGAGCTAGAGACTTTAAAAACCAACAAGCACTAGAAGACCAAACACAAGGAATGTGGGGGCTGCAGCACGCCCAAACTGCAACAGCTAAAATCAACAACAACAACAACAATAATAATAATAATAATAATAATAATAAATTACTAAAATGCCATATTACTGAAAAAAAACTTCAAAAATAAGAAATATAGCTAAAAGAACCTTCTAAAATAAGAAAATTACTGAAAATAACCTTCTAAAATAAGAAATATATTAAAAAAAACCTTCTTAAATGCCATTGCTAAAAAATAACCTTCTAAAATAAGAAATAAAGCTAAAACAACCTTACAAAATGACATATTACTAAAAAGAACCTTCAAAAATAAGAAATATAGCTAAAAGAACCTTCTAAACTGAGATGTATAGTAAAAGAAACTTTTAAAATAAGAAGTATAGCTAAAAGAACCTTCTAAACTGAGATGTATAAGCTAAAAGAACCTTCTAAACTGAGATGTATAAGCTAAAAGAACCTTCTAAAATAAGAAGTATAGCTAAAAGAACTTTTAAAATAAGAAATACGGCTAAAAGAACCTTCTAAAATAAGAAAATTACTGAAAATAACCTTCTAAAATAAGAAATATATTTAAAAAAACCTTCTTAAATGCCATTGCTAAAAAATAACCTTCTAAAATAAGAAATAAAGCTAAAACAACCTTACAAAATGACATATTACTAAAAAAGAACCTTCAAAAATAAGAAATATAGCTAAAAGAACCTTCTAAACTGAGATGTATAGTAAAAGAAACTTTTAAAATAAGAAGTATAGCTAAAAGAACCTTCTAAACTGAGATGTATAAGCTAAAAGAACCTTCTAAACTGAGATGTATAAGCTAAAAGAACCTTCTAAAATAAGAAGTATAGCTAAAAGAACTTTTAAAATAAGAAATACGGCTAAAAGAACCTTCTAAAATAAGAAATATTACTGAAATAAACCTTCAAAAATAAGAAATATAGCTAAAAGAACCTTCTAAAATAAGAAAATTACTGAAAATAACCTTCTAAATTAAGAAATATAGCAAAATGAACCTTCTAAAATATGGCTAAAAGAACTTTCTAAAAATAAGAAATATGGCTAAAAGAACCTTCTTAAGTGCTATTGCTAAAAAATTAACCTTCTAAAATAAGAAATAAAGCTAAAACAATCTTCTAAAATGACATATTACTGAAAAGAACCTTTAAAAACAAGAAGTATAGCTAAAAGAACCTTTTGAAATAAGAAGTATAGCTAAAAGAACCTTCTAAACTTATATGTATAAGCTAAAAGAACCTTCTAAACTGAGATGTATAAGCTAAAAGAACCTTCTAAAATAAGAAATATAGCTAAAAGAACTTTTAAAATAAGAAATACGGCTAAAAGAACCTTCTAAAATAAAAAATATTACTGAAATAAACTTTCAAAAATAAGAAATATAGCTAAAAGAACCTTCTAAAATAAGAGAATTACTGAAAATAACCTTCTAAATTAAGAAATATAGCAAAATGAACCTTCTAAAATAAGAAATATGGCTAAAAGAACTTTCTAAAAATAAGAAATATGGCTAAAAGAACCTTCTTAAATGCCATTGCTAAAAATAACCTTCTAAAATAAGAAATAAAGCTAAAACAATCTTCTAAAATGACATATTACTGAAAAGAACCTTTTGAAATAAGAAGTATAGCTAAAAGAACCTTCTAAAATAAGAAGTATGGCTAAAAGAACCTTCTAAAATAAGAAATATAGATAAACAACCTTTTTAAAATAGAAGTACTACAGGCAGTATGAATGTATATAACTCTGAATCACAGCTGATGTTCTGCTCTACAACCTTCTGACCACTGTTCTATTTCTGTGTGCTGGACTACAGAGCGAGCACACATACACTCTAGGGCTGGGCGAAGTCGACAACACACTCGACCTCCTTTGGTGTGGTTCAGCAGTTCATCAGCAGGACAGGAAGAGTCGTAAAGTTCACTGTTTGGCCTGCGAGTAAGCAACCAGCTCCAAACCCCTCTAACTCAGCAGAGTCCTGACGCAAGACCAGGCTGATGTTATTGGGCTCTGTGTGACGTATTAAAGGGGAAAGACTGATTCCAGATCAGCACTAATTGGGCTTGTTTGTGCTAAACGGACAGTTGTTACCATTGTCTGCATACCAGAGGCCTGTCTGACGGGGTGTGAAGACGCTGAGGTCTGCTGGTTGTTCTTGGGGTTGTTTCTAGTGTGTGGTAATTGAATTTAGTTTATAACAGTCTGGTTGAGGCAAGACTGAGGGAATTCCCTTGGCCGAGAGAGAAACAGGCTACATGCTAATGCAATAGCATAACGCTAAGCATGAGAACCTTGATAGTTACCTATGCAGTAGCTAGATATGCAGTAAGAGATGATTAGTGAATTAAGTCTGGCCTGTACTGTCACCAATATGCATTTAAGACTGGGAATAAGACTAGGAATAAGACTGGAAATATAACTGGGAATAAGACTGGAAATAAGACTGGGAATAAGACTGGGAATTAGACTGGGAATAAGACTGGGAATAAGACTGGAAATAAGACTGGGAATAAGACTGGAAATAAGACTGGAAATAAGACTGGAAATAAGACTGGGAATAAGACTGGAAATAAGACTGGGAATAAGACTGGGAATAAGACTGGGAATAAGACTGGGAATAAGACTGGGAATAAGACTGGAAATAAGACTGGGAATAAGACTGGAAATAAGACTGGGAATAAGACTGGGAAAAAGACTGGAAATAAGACTGGGAATAAGACTGGCAATAAGACTGGAAATAAGACTGGGAATAAGACTGGCAATAAGACTGGGAAAAAGACTGACAATAAGACTGGGAATAAGACTGGAAATAAGACTGGGAATAAGACTGGGAATAAGACTGGAAATAAGACTGGGAATAAGACTGGGAATAAGACTGGAAATAAGACTGGGAATAAGACTGGGAATAAGACTGTGAATAAGACTGGGAATAAGACTGGGAAAAAGACTGGAAATAAGACTGGGAATAAGACTGGCAATAAGACTGGAAATAAGACTGGGAATAAGACTGGCAATAAGACTGGGAATAAGACTGACAATAAGACTGGGAATAAGACTGGAAATAAGACTGGGAATAAGACTGGGAATAAGACTGGAAATAAGACTGGGAATAAGACTGGGAATAAGACTGGAAATAAGACTGGGAATAAGACTGGGAATGTTGTTAAATGTTCCAAAAACAAGGTGATGTCATCCAGGAGCCCCCAGGCTCTGCACAAAAACAGTATCAGCAAATAATGCAACTGGTTAAATACACTACAGCGCAGAACATCAGATATAATACCACATATAACACTCATGAATAATCTGGAAAAAAGACTGTGAAAATGACTGGAAAAGCTGGGAAAAGGGCTGTGAATCCACTGGGACTGGTAGTCAAATAAAGCGTGTGCTAAGACTGACGAGTCCACCTTCCTGTTTATGGGAATAATGGACGTTGTGTCTCCGGGACAAAGAAGAAAAGGACCATCCAGACCATTACCACTGCAAAGTTCCAATTCTGGGGGGGGTGCGGTGGGGGGGGCAGGCATCAGTTGGTGGTGGAGTGCGTTAGTGGGTATCCTGCACATCTGTAAATGAATTACCATTAAGAACCATTTGTTCTTCCGCACTCCCTACCACACGGAACCCACACACACGCACTAGGGGGCAGTGAGCACGGTTTTCCCCAGTGTGGGCAGTCCGTGGTGTCCATGGAGACCATGGTGCCTCAGGAGCATTTGGAGGTTAGGTGCCAGTCGTGCACCGGGGACCCTACTTTAGCATGGTTGGTTCCCTAACCTCCAGCCCACAACTGCCAAAGCATCATCAACACTAAACACAGTCTTCTAGACGCCGTCAGAAACGTCCATGGTTATCACAACATGACCAACACCAACAAACAAGTGTAATCAGCGAGTGCGGGTGCTGGACTGACCTGCCTGTCTCTACTGTAAACAGGTGCGGCATTATAAGTGCTGAATCTGACAGTAAAGGCCCTGCACGGTCACAGAGCTGAAGAGCCAGCTTTCAAATCAGCATCAGTTTGAGTCTCCCAAATGATAAGAGCCGTTAAAGGAGGAGTGCTGTAACCGGGCCGAACGTGATCCTGACCCACCTCCTCGGGAACATCTTTCAGGAATCATATTTGGAATGAGTTTCTATTTAGAGAAATGCACCTGCTTTGGGCCCCAGGCCAGTAGGGGGCCCCTGAGGGTATATTCATACTTCATTATTTAAGTTTGGCGGTTAAGTTGTGGTTAATATTTCAGATTTAGAAAAAAACTGTCATGTGAATGTTCAAAATAAAAAAGGTACGTCTGGTTTCGTTGGTGTCGGATTAGGGTGGAGGTTAGGGAACCAGCCTTGTGACTGGAAGTTCCCTGAACCGAAGGACACAGCTGAAGGTGGCATATGTTGCTCCGGAACTACGTTCAGTGGTGATGATGCTTGAGTCCCTGAAGTGCAGGACACGGCTAAAGCCCCACCTTCTACCTGGGCATCGTGGATAGGGCTGCCCACCACTCCGGGCAAGTGTGCTCACTGCCCCCCAGTGCGTGGGTGTGGGAAATTCCCTTCACGGATGGATTGAATGCGGAAGGCAAATTCCTCTATGTGTAAAAACACAAACGGCACACAGTAAACTCTCTGCCCAGAGAATGACTGGCCTCCCATGAGTATAACATACTAGCGATGACCGCTGGTTGGAGGGGGCCCTTGGGAATTTCTACTTAGGGCCCCAACAGACTCTGAAATCACCACTGAGTAAACATCAGCAATTGTGTTTGGTACTGTGTTGAGATCAGAGCAGGTGAAACTGAGTTTACTGGTCACTGCTGTTTGTATTTTATGACTCCTTCGGTATTCCGGACGTGTTCGGAGCCGGGTTTCCATGAGATGTGCTAATTTGTCTTTTTCTAAAGACACTGAGCACTCTTTAATTCTGGTTACTGAACCGGAAGCATGTTCTCCAGAGGGGTAACGTTAGGCTGTTTTCATACTGGAGCAGTTTTCCAGGCCCAGGTCCACTGGCTCCGTGATTCCGGTGCGTTTGATCAGGGCTTTTGGAGCCGGGTTTATATTTGATTAGGTTATTTATCTCTGGCTAGTGCATGCTTCCGTTACAGCTGCTGTTTGTGAACGGTTTTCCTGCACTGGGAATTTTCTATGTGGAATTGGGGAATGATTCCGATTGTGAAACATGAACATCTTTGTTTGGCTGTCGTTCAGTCTTTACACATGGGTTTCTCTCCATGTAATGATGAAATGAAAATGTGTTAGGCAGGGGAGGCCGTGTCCTTGTTCAAATTCACAGGCTCTTGAAACACATATGTAAGGCTGATTAGCAAATGAGTTCAGAAGTGCAGATTCCAGCTGGGAGTGCTGCGTTCCGGAGAATGTAGGCCATATGAGGAGTATCGTGCACTATGGCCTTATATTTAGGGTTGGGTCATTTTGCTATCCGTGTAGCCAGCTAGGGACAGGTATGTACTTTCTGAAGAACCTGTTGCACTGAAGGGTACTCTGTAGAGGCAGTAGAGTAATGTCCTGCGTTCATGGTGGTGTGGTTTATAAGGAATACTGTGTCAATTTCTGGGAATTCTGGGAAGTCCAGACAGATTATACTCTCAGGTACCTTATTGTAGGGCTACTGTAACAATACATCAGAGTATCATTAGCTTCATCACCAATTCATGGCATGGAGTGCTTGGAACGCTGTTACATGATCACAGTACACTCCTTCACAGTTATAGGAATAAGGCTTTTTCCAGAGCTGGGTCTGATTGCTCTGCGAGTTCAGGATGGTTGGTCCTGTGTGAACGCTGTTTTGGAGCCGGGAGCTGTCCACAGCACCGTTCTCTGGTCCTTCTGAAATCAGTGGCGCTTCTAATGCCCGTGCTTCCTCCGGCCTCAAATAGGAGAGAGGTTAGCATGTCGGGTAGCTCCATCCAACATGGAGGAAAGGTTAGTTTGATCCAGTGCATCCCAACCAGGTCCAAACACTTCCCAAAATCTGCACCGTACATCCCAGTGGAAAATAAGGTATTTGAAAGCACATCTGTGAATTTGACACGTTCAGTGTGGAGGCAGCTGTGCTCGCACAGTGCCGGGTATTCCACAATGAATTCCAAGTCGGAACAGCAATGAATCCGTCTTTGTGAAGTTTTACAACAGCGGAAAATCTTTGGGAGTCGATCTTTATGAGCAGTTTTAGGGGCAGGAAGATGGACAGTTAGTAACACGTCACACCACAAGGACAGACTAAAGAATCACTTCAGAGGAGAAAAGGTCCATACGGGTCAGTTCTCCCTTCTCAGCCCGTGTGGACGTAAGCAATCTCAGCTAGCAGGCTCCCTGATCAGCACAGCTAGCGAACAGACACAACACCATATTCCTACACTGATCCAAAAGCTACAGCAGTGGGGTCGGCTCTGTTGCTCCGGGTTAGTAAGTGACATGGCGTGCAGAGCTGTTCTGGTACAGCTGAACGCTTTTCAGTTTCAGGCAGTGGAATCTCAGGAAAGGCTGATTAATGTTCAGTGTGAAATACGGACACGGACGGAGCCAACTGTTCGTACTGTCCCCATTCCTTTGGTCCGAATTTGTGTACTCCGGAAGCTTTCAGATACTGTAGAACTGGAGGAAGACCACCGGAAACTGTGGGGGTAGGGTTGCCACCCGTCCCATAAAAAACTGAATCGTCCTTTATTTGGCAATTGAATGTTGCATCCCGTATTAAACCGATACAGGACGCAATTTGTTCCATATTTCCGTAAATGTCCGATATACACATCCGTCACACACACATGAATGATCACAATCTCTCTCTCCCCTCTCTCCCCCACCCCCACCCGGGACTCAAATACAGAACGCGCTTTGTTTCCGTATTTCCGTAAATGTCAGATAAACCCGTGTGTCACACGATTGATCACAATCTCTCCCAAGCAACCAAAACTACCCCAATGCCCCCCGCCCTGGAATCAATTTAAATACGGGACGCGATTTCTAACACATGTCACTCACACATGACCACGCCCCCGTCCTTTATTTTCTTTTCTGAAAGGTGGCAACCCTATGTGAGGGCAATATGGCCGGTAGCTCAAGAGACACACGACCACACGGCAAGAAGGAGAACATTTAAAAATGCTGGAACTTCTCCAGCAAATTGATTAGAACTTGATCTCTACTCCACCTGGGCACCATGTTTGATGTTGTCAGATACTTCTGACTCTGTACCGCCCTCTAGTGGATGTACTGCTTAACATCCAAGCAAAGGTGAAAGACGAATTACTGTAAAGGGGCGGTGGCAGTTACATGGTCTGAAACAGATTATGTAAACGAAACCTAGACGAGGATGTTGGTGGGATTATGACTGAATTTAGGAATGCCACAATGATTCCGGGCTTATGGATAGCCAATCAGTTTAATGCTACTATTTTGAAAACAGATCTCCGAAGAGGAGATCTGTTTTCACAGCCCAGGCTGTCGATACACAGTGCTGGGACATACAGTAATCAGACATTAGATAAATGACATCCATCTGAATAAACCCCAAACACAAAGTACCAGCCCCAGAACCCATCCCCAGCGTCCATGTTACCTATTTATCAACCACTTCCTCTGAAAGCGCCCATTAGCACAGTCATTATTGTGAGAGTCCTTCTTAAAATAGCCTTATTGTTTAGGCTGGGCAGAGTGTGTGTGGGAAGGCGTATGATGTGTGTGGCGGTATTTATGGCTCATAATATTTTGTTGTTGTTACCAAACCCTGAAATATGAATATATTATTTATGCTGCTGAGCTGCATTAATACCTGTGAGCCAGTGCAAGAGCTATATGTCTATTCTAGCTACCATATACTGTATATTAGCTAGCAGTGAAGTTAGCTAACCTATTTTACACTAGCTAGCTATCTCAAAGATTAGCTTACCTAGCACAATGAGCCTCTTGAGCATTCCATGCTGACCTACACTGGTTTATATTGGGCTGGTGCTGGTTTAGCTGGTCACTCAGCATGGTGACCAGCTATGCTAGCCTGTGCTTGTACATCTAGCAAGGCTGCTAGGGAAGCTACAGTGATGGAGCTTGCTCCCGGCTGGCCCTCCTAACCTGGTTTTGCTGGTGACCAGCTATGCTAGCCTGTGGGCTGTTTGGGAAGCTACAGTGATGGAGGTTTCTCCCGCCTGGCTCTCCTAACCTGGTATGTGTGACCTAAAGCAGCTCTAGATTTGTCTGATAGGGTGGAAATGTGAGTGTGTCGTACCACAAAGCTGCAGGATCTTGCGATCTAATTCTCTGTAGTCCTTCTCCTTTGTAGCGGCGGAGTTAGCTTTGACTGGTGCATCGTGGGATTGGGCCGTCGGCCATGCTGAGGTCCCCTGTAGTGCCTGCACTCTTTTGCAGGCTACGGTAAGCTAGCAGGAAGAGACAGAACACACAAAAGGCAGTCAGAATACACAGGCTGGAAGACGGAACACAGAGGCCGGTTATTAGGACATGAAAGCTCCAGCCCCAGCGTGTCCACTTAGATTCCGGCTAGATTATCGTGACTGGGCTTTTCCAAAGAAGCTGCAATGGAGTCTGAAAATTGCATATTGTTCAGCGGAGGTGGGAAATGATCTCCCATCACAGTCATTGCAGTCATGGTTCTCGTTTCGCCGCCTTTTTTCCGCTTTTGAAAACAGTGTTTTTGGAAAGGCCTTCATCTCGTTCCCCGGGGCTGTTTTATTTCTGTCTTTGTTATTTTACTCCAGAAAGGTCATTCCTTTTTCTCCCACGCTCACTTTCTCTTGTTATCCCCCTCTCTCTCTCTCTCTATGATCCTACCCTCTCAGGGGATTGGTCGCTCTGAGTCTCTCTCTCTCCCTCCAGCTCTCTCACTACTTGAAGTCTCTACACTTAGGGCACCCTGCGGAGAAGTCAAAGTCAGCTCTTGTCCAGCGCAGCCCTGTAGATGGCTTGGGTCCAAACAAAGCAAATGCAGGGTGACACAAGTACACGGTCCTTTTACGGCTGAAACTCGGGACTTCTGCCGCCTCTCTCCAGAGCCACAGAACCCAGAGATGAAGACCTGAGTCCCAAGCTTGCAAGCTGAGTTGCTAATTTATTGACATGTGACTTATATTTCATAGCTTGTGCCCTGCACTTCAACTCAGATTCCAAAGGTTATGACCTCCAACTCAACTCTGATTTAAAAAATAATGACCCCCAACTGGACCCGGATTTCTAAGGCTATGACCTCCAATTCAACCAACATAAAAGGTTGTGACCCCCAACTCAACTTAGACATTATGGGTTATGACCCCCAACTGGACCCAGATTTCTAAGGCTATGACCCCGAATTTGACCCCAATTTCAACTCACACTTCAAAGGCTATGACCCTCAAGTGGACCCAGATTTCTAAGTCTATGACCTCCAATTCAACTCAGACATAAAAGGTTATGACCCCCAACTCGACATACACATAAAAGGGTATGACCTCCAACTGGACCCAGATTTCTAAGGCTATGACCCCGAATTTGACCCCAATTTCAACTCACACTTCAAAGGTTATGACCCCCAACTGGACCCAAATGTCTAAGGCTATGACCTCCAATTCAACTCAGACATAAAAGGTTGTGCCCCCCAACTCAACTTGGACATTATAGGTTATGACCCCCAACTGGACCCAGATTTCTAAGGCTATGACCCCGAATTTGACCCCAATTTCAACTCACACTTCAAAGGTTATGACCCCTAACTGGACCTAGATTTCTAAGGCTATGACCCCCAATTTGACCCCAATTTCAACACAAACTTTAAAAGTTATGACCCCAACTGGACCCAGATTTCTAAGGTTATGGCCTCCAAATTCAACTCAGACATAAAAGGTTATGACCCCCAACTCGACATACACATAAAAGGGTATGACCCCCAACTGGACCCAGATTTCTAAGGCTATGACCCCGAATTTGACCCCAATTTCAACTCACACTTCAAAAGTTATGACCCCCAACTGGACCCAGATTTCTAAAGGCTATGGCCTCCAAATTCAACTCAGCCATTAAAGGTTATTACCCCCAACTTGACTTGGACATAAAAGGTTATGACCCCCAACTGGACCCAGATTTCTAAGGCTATGACCCCGAATTTGACCCCAATTTCAACTCACACTTCAAAGGTTATGACCTCCAACTCAACTCTGATTTAAAAAATAATGACCCCCAACTGGACCCGGATTTCTAAGGCTATGACCTCCAATTCAACCAACATAAAAGGTTGTGACCCCCAACTCAACTTAGACATTATGGGTTATGACCCCCAACTGGACCCAGATTTCTAAGGCTATGACCCCGAATTTGACCCCAATTTCAACTCACACTTCAAAGGCTATGACCCTCAAGTGGACCCAGATTTCTAAGTCTATGACCTCCAATTCAACTCAGACATAAAAGGTTATGACCCCCAACTCGACATACACATAAAAGGGTATGACCTCCAACTGGACCCAGATTTCTAAGGCTATGACCCCGAATTTGACCCCAATTTCAACTCACACTTCAAAGGTTATGACCCCTAACTGGACCCAGATTTCTAAGGCTATGACCTCCAATTCAACTCAGACATAAAAGGTTGTGACCCCCAACTCAACTTGGACATTATAGGTTATGACCCCCAACTGGACCCAGATTTCTAAGGCTATGACCCCGAATTTGACCCCAATTTCAACTCACACTTCAAAGGTTATGACCCCTAACTGGACCTAGATTTCTAAGGCTATGACCCCCAATTTGACCCCAATTTCAACACAAACTTTAAAAGTTATGACCCCAACTGGACCCAGATTTCTAAGGTTATGACCTCCAATTCAACTCAGACATAAAAGGTTGTGACCCCCAACTCGACATACACATAAAAGGGTATGACCCCCAACTGGACCCAGATTTCTAAGGCTATGACCCCGAATTTGACCCCAATTTCAACTCACACTTCAAAAGTTATGACCCCCAACTGGACCCAGATTTCTAAAGGCTATGGCCTCCAAATTCAACTCAGCCATTAAAGGTTATTACCCCCAACTTGACTTGGACATAAAAGGTTATGACCCCAACTCAACTTTTACATACGATTTCTAAGGCTATGACCCCAATTTGACCCAGATTCCAAAAGTTATGACCCCAACTCAACTCATGCTTCAAAGGTTATGACACCTCAACTGGACCCAAACATAAAATGTTATGATGGTTATGACCCCCAACTCGTCTCACATTTCTATGGTCATGACTACTAACTTGACCCAGATGTTAAGGGTAATGGCCCCCAACTGAACCTAAACGTCAAAGGTTATGACTTGCAACTTGACATCAAAGCATCTGACCCAAGATAGAACTCAAAGCATGTGAGCTACAACTCAATCCCAACTAAAACTAACTCTGACTTCAACACTTAAGACTCACAATTCAGCTCATTCTTAAAAGCGTTTGACTCAACTCAGACTTCAAGGACTATGACTCAAATCAGATTACAAGTAACAACTCAATTGAAATTTATTAGCATATTACTCACAATTGTAATCAGCTCAGCTCAGATTTGCTACTCATCTCTACTAAACAAGCATATCCAACTTCAAAGCTTCACCCGCAACGCAAATCAGACATCCAAGTTTATCAGCTGTAACTCAGACCTCAAAGTATGGGTGGCAACTTAACACAGGCTTCAAAGCTTGTGACTTGTCACCTATGCATAAGAGCCTCAGAGCTTATGAGTCACGACTCAACTCAGATTTGAAATTAATATTGTATTTCTTATTAACATATTTACTACCTCAAATCTGATAACTCAAATTGAGATCACTTCTACTTTTAGAATCTGATTATCTTATATTCCTCTGATCTCTGTGCCTCAGATCTCACAGCTAGAGACTCAGACCCCATTTCAGACTCCACAAACTGGAATCTATAGTTTATGACTCTGGGCATAAGCTGGACTTGATTCAGATTCTACGGATAGAGGGTATGGACTATATAGTCTATAGCTAAGAACTCAGGCTTTGACGGTCAATGCTAAGGGTCTCCGACATAGAGTCTTGACATAGACTCTACAGATAAGGACACTTGACCTGGACTCCGTAGTCAGGGACTCTGGATTTGATTCATATTCCACAGCCAGAAACTGACACTTGAACGGCTAGTGACTGTGGACCTCATTCAAATTCTATGGCATGCTTACAGAACACACTGGGCCCCCATTAAAACATGGCCTTGCAAGAGCTTCAGCCCAAAGGCCCGAGGCCAACTGGAGACCCTCGAGTCTCCGAAAGAATCATAGCGTGATCACAATCACGATTACTTCAGCTCGCGGTTCGGCATTACGCACCACACCACAGCGAAAACGAAGCTCTGGTGTGATGCAGAGCTTGGCACTTCTGAGGCTTCTCTGCTAATGTTGCCCAAGGCTCGTCATGCTGTGAACGCGAGTGGGTTCCTGCAAGGCCATTCTAAAGTACCGCTGTCTCGCAGACTCTCGCTGGATACTCCAGCCAGGACAGCACCCAGAAACAGCTGCACGGCTTGATAAATGTCTAACCCCGTGCGTGTATCTATCAGCAATATCAGTTGGACTATAGACGCCTGGGAATATTTAATCAGAGCTTTGGCATCTGTGCTGAATCTGGGACCAATTTTCAGACTAGTGAGGCTGGCTCATGGAAACATCTGCGAGAGGTGACAAGATGGAAAAAACAGTTCCACATACAAAGTGTGAATCCATAAACACTTTTCAAACATGTCAGTTCAAATGACATCCACTTCGCTTGACAGCCAGCGAAGTCGAGTCCCAGAAAAACAGGGACGGGCTGACTTCTCACCATTAGCAATGTACACAACTTCAACCTCTACTGAGCAGTCGGTCGGACCGACCAATGGTGATGGAGGACATCACTGCTCGCAGAGGGTCTGTAATCGTGGCTGTTGGGTCAGTCAGGTACAGAGATAAGGAACGTCCTGAGCCTTTAGCTGACCATGTCAAACCTACACACCAAGCTTCATCCTAACGGTTGATGCCATCTGGGTGCGGCTCTTCCTTTGATCATGAGTGTATATCACTTAGAAGACCGATGTAGGTTCACTGGTGTTCTAGACATGGAGACCCCTGGTTCCCATCACCACCAGTTCATTCTAACTTTAATGTAAGGAACCCATGGAACCAGACCTTTCTCCGAGCGATCCAGGGCCAATACTTTTGGTCCATCATTAAACTGTCCCACAATGGAAACGTAAACTTTATCTTTGGACAGTGATGATATGCTTCCAGCTAGATCTTAGACTAAGGTTCTCCTTGCTAAACTAAGAAGATTCAAGAGCAGTGATGCAGGAACCCAACACCACCAGCCTCCACCAGTTCACTTCATGCTAGAAATACGTTAGAACCTTGTCTGTAGTGTGTACACGGTGTATGTGTTTGTGTCTTACATGCTGCTCCAAAAGATTGAGGTTCTGCTCATCCTGGTCCATGAGCTGTCGGCAGCTGACCTGTCGGGATGAGAAAAAAAGAAAAGATGCAGGAACGTTAATGCTGTGTCCTAGTACAGATCTCACGTGATACAGTGTAACCCAGTGAACACACTGCAAGTACTGTACTCTGATTCACTTCCACCACTTTTACACAAGACACCTTTTTAATTCAACATTCTGCTCCACTTTCTGGTAGAGCAGATTTGGAGTCACTATATCTTACTGAAGAAAGTTAACTGAACCTGATTATGACAGCTCTACCAATCGGCAGAGGAATGTTAGGCTAAAAACATCCAGTAGAGGCCACTAGAGAGACTTTTTATAGATACACCCTTACTGTTGTAACAAGTACATCTCTCCGCATGTGGGATGTTTATGGTGGAACTTAGAGGCAGTTTCTATTGGTATATTATAGTTCCAGAAATTTTGATGAACAGAATTATGTAACGCAACAATCTAATTCTTTCTTAGTGCTAAAGGAGTCTATGCTAAGCTACTGTAACCAAAACTGGGCAATTGCTTTATTATTATTAATGCCCCTAATTAATTTTTTTTTTTTTTTTTGGTGAGAAAGTAAAAAAGTAAAAGCTAAAGTGTACTAAAATTTTCCCACTGTCAGATTATTACTCATCAATCAATCAATATTTGTTTTCCCTCTAATTAATATTTAGGGTGACCCACATTTTCCCTGCAGCCAAGCTGTCACATCTTAAAGGGATTAAAATAAATAAGTTTATTAAAATGGAATGTAATCTGGTTAAACTAAGAAAAGAAAGATGGAAAATAAAATTACACAAGATAAATAATATAACAAATAGATAAATAATACAATTATAATAAGATATAAAAAGATAAAACCAAATTAATCAGAAGGATAAATATGGATAACTAATATTTTGGAATAAATAAATAATAAGTCATAACATAAACATAAATGTAACGCTGGTCAAAAAGGACAGACGCTCACAGATACAAAACTAATCTGAAGGTTTATTAAAAAGGGCAATTCGAGGTTAAACCAGTCCGAGTCAGCAACAACACACAACACAGGGCAAATCATAGACAGCAGTCACGCGGCAGGCAGGAGCGAAAAACCAGGACACAGTTAGACAGGTTACCTTAACCTAAACCCGGAACCAAAGATACCAGAGAACAGAGAACCACTTGGTCTGCACTAGAGGAACCACCACACTTCACAAACACACAGCCCAACAGCCTGGCTTACAAACTGAGGACAGGTGTGAAAAATCAGAACACAGGTGGCTGAGACGACTGAGGGACTCTGATTGGAGGGGTGGATCAGCAATGACTGGCAGATGCATTATGGGAAATGGAGTCCATGAGAACTACATGATGTTGGGGATCACATGATTTTCTGATGAACCAGGAAGTGTGATAATAAAACAGACAGAGATATTTATATATTTATATTTATTAAATCTAATAAAAAAATTGTATATATATATAAAATTCAATTAAATTAAAAGCAATAATAATTTTATAAAAAATATATTTATATTTTATATTAAATGTATAAAAATATTATAAAAATAATAATAACATATAAAAATATTTTTTATTAAAAAAAATTAAATAATTAAAAAATGAAATACAATATCGTAGAGTAAAAACTGTTACAGGCTTTCTGAAGGTGGCTAGAGTGCCGCCAGCTAGCCAAGTTTTAGAGGCTCCTGTAGTGAATTCCGGTGCACCGTCACTAAAAGCAGATTTTCCCATTTCAGTGAAAACTCTCAGTACCTGACAGGTGATCCAGTTTCCCCCATCACTGTGTTCAGTTCTGTAAGTAAACAGTACCTGTGCAGTAAACAGTGCGGTACCGGGAAGAACTGATTCTCAGCAATACATGCCATTTGACCAAGGGAGCCCAAACCTCAACCTGGAATTCTGATTCCGACTCCATAATAACAGGATCCCAGCGAACAGTGAGAGAGTGAAGACTCGGGCCCTGACTCCTGAGTCATCCTGCAGCGTCACTGTTTAGCTTTGCGAGATCTTCCATGCGTTCTGGTGTCCTAACTCCACCAACAGACCGTGGTGCGGATATTCCATTTAGCTGAATGTAGTGTTATAGCCCATGACCTGGGGAGCTACATGTCATCCAGCCCGAGCACTGGCACTCAAAATATGAGGAATAATTGAGAGGCCTGTGTGATTCCATCAGGGTCTTGGTATGTGGGAAGCCCGTGCTGGATCTGGGAGCAGTTCCTGCAATATGGAGTCTAGTTCAAGGAAACATCTGGGAGAGGTGGGGGACAAGATGGAAAGAAGTTCCTCATACAGCCTGTGAATCCATAAGCACCTTTCAAACACGTCTTCATCTTCAGCTCACTTGGCTCGGCCGTCTTATTGGTATGTTAGTAGATGTTGTTACTGATACACACTGTTTACTGTATCAGCTCCACTGACCATATAGGACACTCTGTAGTTCTACAGGTCCAGACTGTAGTCCAGCTGTTTCTCTGTATACTGTATTACCCTGTTCTTCAATGGTCAGGACCCCCACAGGACCACCACAGAGCAGGTACTATGTGGGTGGTGGATCATTCTCAGCACTGCTGTGACACTGGTGTGGTGGTGGTGTGTTAGTGTGTGTGGTGCTGGTGTGAGTGGATCAGACACAGCAGTACTGCTGGAGTGTTTAGACACTGTGTCCACTCACTGTCCACTCTATTAGACACCCCTACCTTGCTGCTCCACCTTGTAGATGGACAGTCAGAGATGGGTACAGGATGCTGCCCATAGGATGCTGCCCACAGGACGCTGCCCATAGGACACTGCCCAAAGGACGCTGCCCACAGGACGCTGCCCACAGGACGCTGCCCATAGAACACTGCCCACAGGACGCTGCCCATAGGACACTGCCCACAGGACGCTGCCCATAGGACACTGCCCACAGGACGCTGCCCACAGGACGCTGCCCACAGGACGCTGCCCATAGGACACTGCCCACAGGACGCTGCCCATAGGACACTGCCCACAGGACGCTGCCCATAGGACACTGCCCACAGGACGCTGGCCACAGGACGCTGCCCATAGGACGCTGCCCACATAGGAGGAACGCTGCCCCCACAGGACGCTGCCCACAGGACACTGCCCACAGGACGCTGCCCACAGGACGCTGCCCACAGGACGCTGCCCACAGGACGCTGCCCACAGGACGCTGCCCATAGGACGCTGCCCACAGGACGCTGCCCATAGGACGCTGCCCACAGGACGCTGCCCACAGGACGCTGCCCACAGGACGCTGCCCACAGGACGCTGCCCACAGGACGCTGCCCACAGGACGCTGTAGGCTGGATAGTTCTGGTTGGTGGACGATTCTCAGTCCAGCAGTGACACTGAGGTGTCCAGCAGCACTGCTGTGTCTGATCCACTCACACCAGCACCAAACACAATGGGCTCCAGTAGCCCACTGGACTACCAGAGCATGACTACAATGCTACAGACTGTACTGATCCAGCCATGATCACCCCAGCCCACACACACTGGGCTCTGTTATACTGTAGAACCCTGTATCAGTAGAATGACAATAAAGTTTAACTGAACTGAACTGAATGTGTATTGGCATATCCCTTTAGACGGTGATTTTAAAAACTGAGAGGGGAAATTTAGTTTTCCATGATGTAGGCCCTCTAATCATGGCTTTCCCTGTATGTGATCGGCTCGTGATATCCCGAAATGACAGCAGTGCAAGTGATGGCATTGTCTATTGCATCTAACTAGTGTCTGAGATGCCTGCTGCTCTGCTCGCTATTAAACGGCATAATCATCTCCATAATCATAAAAGATGCATTATAACCTTGCTGAGCTTTTGAGTCAATGTTCCCTCCCCCACCCCTCAACCCCTCCCCCTCCTTCTCTCCAGTGAATAAAAACACTCGCCGTCTCTTCCCTCAAAACCTCCGAGGTTCATAAACTTTTACGATCCAAATAAATCAGCACACTGAGAATAAAGCACCCAGCGTTTATGGGAAGAGTCTTCGGAATGTTACGTGGGGACTCATTAAAGCATTACAAGGCGGCAAGTTAATGACACTTAATGGGCTTCGTTGGAACGAGGGACAGCAGAGGCCAACTACTGGGGAATTAAACGGATAGTCTGGCACTTAGTGTTTAAAAACAGCTGCAAGGCTAATTCAGATAACATCTGGGAAGGAAGAGAAAGGATACCAGGATCAATAACTGATAAATTTAGACTGATATGATTAATATTTATTGAGCTACACATACAGAAGTCTGTCTCTCAGTATGGCGTCGGGTCGCCGTGTTTGCTAACCCAACATGCCAGACGTCTCGGTATGGAGCTGTAGAGGTTCCTAATGGAGTCTTGTGATAATCGATCCCATGCAGCTTGAATATCCTCACACAGTTCCTGCAGATGGTGCGGTAGGAGTGGCGGTGGAGTGACGCCAGGCCTTCTGGACGTGTGACAACAAACCGTTCATCTAGGTGCTGACCACGGTGCCTCCACACACGGATTCGTTGGTCGTCTCCACCAAGACTAAAGCGGGACTCGTCACTGAAGATGACCCGCTGCCATTCTGAGTCGCTCCATGACAGTCTGGTACGACACCACTGCAATCTTTGGTGACGGTGACGTGGTGTTAAGGACAGTCGTGGTAACGGTCTGTGTGCATGTAGTCCTGCGTGGTGCAGCCGTCTGCCAATGGTGCTGCACTAACAGGATGACACATGGAGGACACCACTGCTCGCTGGATGTCTGTAATGGTGGCTGTTGGGTCAGTCAGGTACAGAGATAAGACGCAACCTTGCAGCCGAGTGTGAAATTTGAATCACTGGTATGTCTCACGATGTCAAACCTACACACCAAGTTTCACTCTTACTGGTAAAGCCCAAAGAACTTTATTGAATTCCAGCCCTTTTCCCTGTTACAAGGTGACATCATCTCGTAACACAGCCCTTGCTGCCCGCCTACTAACAAGCTTGACATGCTCTCACACAGCACGACAATTTCTTGAATTTCCCTCTGGGATCAATAAAGCATCTATCTTTCTCTCTATCCATCCATCTGTCCATGTATCTATCTATCTCTCTATCCATCCATCTATCCATCCATCCATCCGTCCGTCTATCTATCTATCTATCTATCTATCTATCTATCTATCTATCTATCTATCTATCTATCTATCTATCTATCTATCTATCCATCCATCCATCCATCTACCTATCCATCCATCAATCCATCCAACAATCCATCTATCCATCTATCTATCCATCCATCAAAACCACATTTGAAGTGGTTTGGAATTCCAGCAGAAGTCAGTCTGGAAGCTCTGATCACTCGCTCACCGGCAGATTTCAACACAAGACACAATGATGAGGTCAAACCCAGAGTGATGGAAATGCTGACATAAGCAGAGCAGTAAAGACTTATGAGCTGTGACTTAACAGAGCAACTGTATAGATGGTGAGATGATGCACCTCGTCTTCCTCTCTTCTCCAAACGAACGGTGTGAAAAGTGTGCTCCGGGGTTTTCTATGGTTAAAGGGGCGTGTCAGAATTCCCAAATCAGAAAGAACATGTATATAAACCCCGCCCTATTAAAAAGGCAGTGCTCCGAGGATTCTAATAACGGCCTCTAAGCACATGCAACATGTGAGTACCACATCACAGCGGTCAGCCCTTCACCGTTTCAGCCTAGACAAGCGTTTTGGAGGTTGAACGCAGCCCTGGTTCATGTAGGGTCAGGGGGTCAACCTGCTGCCCTGTTGTGGTACAAGCTGGTATGGCTATGCTAACTGTGCACCACTTATTTATTTATTTATGTAGTTATTTATTTATTTATTTATTTCCTACCTGCTCCCTGAAAGGCAAGGGAGGAAGAGAGCTGCCCCCTGCTGGTCAAAGCTGGTGCAGCATGCTAAGTGTGTTTTTCATACAGGAGTGTTTGTACCATCATTTTTGACATTGATGACATTGTACCATCATTTTTGGTACACTACAAATAAATCCGGGATGCTCAGGAACATTCCGTTTCAATTAGCTTCCAAATGAATCATGCCCGATCAATAAGCAGGAACAAACTTCCGAAGGGTTCTTCAGAAATCATATGAGGCAGACTCTCAGAGTCTCAGTGCGCTAATTCTGAGGTTTCATAAGGTCATTCATTCTCCCGAATCCCAAATGTTTTTTTGTCTTTTTGGAGACGTTAATTTCCTTATCTGAAATCAGCCTTTCACACGGGAGATAACTCACCGCTAGCTGATTTTCCATTGGCTGGAGCTCCTCTGACTCTCTGTTTGCTGTGAGGAGCCACATATTAAATCATGGACTTGGAGAGGAATGCTCCTTTAATTGATTCCAGAACTTCAAATCTAAGAGGACGCACTTCAGAAACGGGGCTCCTGATGGCTTCCGATGGAGACGTGGGCCGGAATGGTTTGAGTCATCTGCAGATGTGTATGGAAAATGATTTACTTTTTATTTATTTATCTATTTATTTTTTTGGCTTTCTGAGCTACTGACTGCCGCTCTGCTCTTCATCTAGCGTGCCCGGTCACAAACTGTATTTGCTCAGAGAACCAGGAAGCTCATATCTCCAAAACGGCAAACGGAAAAGTGGAAACACAGATTCAACAGGAAACAACTGGATATGCCTGCAGATTCAGAGAAACACCTGAGGATGTTCTAAGAGCTGGAGCAGGAGTGGAGCTTGATGTTCTCCTCTCTCTCTAACATGAAAGCTTTAGGTGTTGTTGAGCTGATGAGGACAGTTCAGGGGTATACCAGTTTCCCAGGGTGGTCTCCAACTCGTGTCCCTCAGCCTCAGCGGCTTGACAGCATTACCATTGTCAATCCTTCCTGTGTTTTCATCCGTCAGTGTACTTATACCAGAATTCCCAGCATGCCTTGTACATTGTTCCTCCCACCTTTAGGCTACTCCATCAGAAGGTGGATTCCATTCCTCCTCTGAGCTGCGTATTCTTCACATGGGTGCTGGAGTTAATGGACAGGCCACTGGTCCATCATGGTCCCACACACACTCACAGGTAGTGGGCGCATTTTGCCATCCAGTGCACCTGACTGCATGTGTTTGGACTGTGGGAGGAACCCAAACCCAGAGGAGGCAACCCACACACACATCGGGAGAACATGCACACTCCACACAGGAAAGACCCCGGTCATCCCAGCCGGGAATCACACCCAGACCCTGCTTACTGAGAGGCAACAGCGCCACCCACTGCACCACCGTCCTGCCCAGGGTGGAAAACTATATATGTAACACAGGCATATGAAGAGGAATGACAATAAAGCCTGACTCACCAGCACGAGAGAAAGAACCACGTCTTTATCATCATCAACCAGAGGAAGGATCACCACTAGAGAGAGACACAGAGACAACACATCAGTGAACATCTCGCGGTGTGTAAACAGAGTGAGTGAGGGCGGGTTTGGTGTGAGGTGGGAATGAAGGGATTGAGAGCGGGTTTGGTGTGAGGTGGGAACAGAGTAAGTGAGAGCGGGTTTGGTGTGAGGTGGGAATGGAGGGATTGAGAGCGGGTTTGGTGTGTCACAGGTGAGGAACGAGTGAGTGAGAGCGGAGTAAGTGAGAGTGAGGTGTTACAGAGTGAGGGTGTGAAGTGTGTAAACAGAGTGAGTGAGGGCGGGTTTGGTGTGAGGTGTGTACAGAGTGAGTGAGAGCGGGTTTGGTGTGAGGTGTAAACAGAGTGAGTGAGAGCGCGGTGTGGCGTGGTTTTGGTGTGAGGTTGGTGTGAGGTGTACAGAGTGAGTGAGAGCGGGTTTGGTGTGAGGTGTAAACAGAGTGAGTGAGAGAGGGTTTGGTGTGAGGTGTAAACAGAGTGAGTGAGAGAGGGTTTGGTGTGAGGTGTGTACAGAGTGAGTGAGAGCGGGTTTGGTGTGAGGTGGGAATGGAGGGATTGAGAGCGGGTTTGGTGTGAGGTGGGAACAGAGTGAGTGAGAGCGGGTTTGGTGTGAGGTGTAAACAGAGTGAGTGAGAGCGGGTTTGGTGTGAGGTGTGTACAGAGTGAGTGAGAGCGGGTTTGGTGTGAGGTGGGAATGGAGGGATTGAGAGCGGGTTTGGTGTGAGGTGGGAACAGAGTGAGTGAGAGCGGGTTTGGTGTGAGGTGTAAACAGAGTGAGTGAGAGCGGGTTTGGTGTGAGGTGTGTACAGAGTGAGTGAGAGCGGGTTTGGTGTGTACAGGTGAAAAGGTGTGAGTGTGGGATTGAGAGCGGGTTTGGTGTGAGGTGGGAACAGAGTAAGTGAGAGCGGGTTTGGTGTGAGGTGGGAATGGAGGGATTGAGAGCGGGTTTGGTGTGAGGTGGGAACAGAGTAAGTGAGAGCGGGTTTGGTGTGAAGTGTGTACAGAGCGAGTGAGAGAGGGTTTGGTGTGAGGTGTGTACAGAGTGAGTGAGAGCGGGTTTGGTGTGAGGTGTGTACAGAGTGAGTGAGAGCGGGTTTGGTGTGAGGTGTGTACAGAGTGAGTGAGAGCGGGTTTGGTGTGAGGTGTAAACAGAGTGAGTGAGAGAGGGTTTGGTGTGAGGTGTAAACAGAGTGAGTGAGAGCGGGTTTGGTGTGAGGTGTGTACAGAGTGAGTGAGAGAGGGTTTGGTGTGAGGTGTAAGAGTGAGTGAGAGAGGGTTTGGTGTGAGGTGTGTGTACAGAGTTAGTGAGAGCGGGGTTTGGTGTTGAGGTGTGTACAGAGTGAGTGAGAGCGGGTTTGGTGTGAAGTGTAAACAGAGAGAGTGAGAGCGGGTTTGGTTTGAGGTGTAAACAGAGTGAGTGAGAGCGGGTTTGGTGTGCGGTGTGAACAGAGTGGTTGAGAGGGGGTTTGGTGTGTAAAAGGTTTGTGAACAGTGGTTGAGAGCGGGTTTGGTGGTGTTGGTGAGGTGTAAACAGAGTGAGGTGTGAGAGTGGGTTTGGTGTGAGCGTGTGAAACAGAGTGTAGTGAGAGCGGGTTTGGTGTGTGAGGTGGTGTTACAGAGTGAGTGAGAGAGCGGGTTTGGTGTTGATGGTGTGTACAGAGTGAGTGAGAGCGGGTTTGGTGTGAGGTGTGTATACAGAGTGAGTGAGAGCGGGGTTTGGTATGCAGGTGTGTGACAGAGTGGTTGAGAGCGGGTTGGTGTGAAGTGGTTTAAACAGCGTGAGTGAGAGCGGGTGAGCAGAGAAGTCTTTACAGAGAAGGCATGAGTACGGAGCGGTTTCGGTCTTTGCGACAGTGCAGGTGTAGTAGCAGAGTGGCTCGAGAGCGAGCGGTGTAAAGGTCGTGAAGTGAGAACAGAGTTGGACTGTGAGCGTGTACAGAGTGAGTAGAGCGGGTTTCTAGGTGTGAGGTGTGCTACAGACAAGTGAGTGATGAGCGGTTTTGGTGTGAGGTGTAAAACAGACGAGTGATAGACGAGCGGGTTTGGATATGAGGTGTGACAACAGAGAGTGGTTTGAGAGCGGTTGGTGTGCGGGGGTTGTGTTGTACAGAGTGAGTGAGAGCGGGTGGTGTGCGGTGTGATTGAGAGTGGTTGGTCCTCAGTGCAGCAGTGACAGTAAGATGGTAGATGATGCTGTGCACCAACAGATTATCTGCAGGGCCTGTACACCAGCCAGGTGGAGCTGCGGAGGAGGGTTGGGTACGTTTTTGGTGATTCCGTTACTCAGATCTTTAGGAAAAATGGGAATACATGTACGGAAACAATTTTTAGAAGTAAAAATAGCTAATCACTAAATTACGCGGTTAGAAAAACTGTTAAGAACTTAGCTCACCCATTGGGTGTCCAGGTGGAGCTGGGCCTTGGCCCATGGGACAGGTGAGCGGGGTGGCTGCATCCAGGAGGGGGTGCATGCATTGGGGTTGGGGGGCATTTGGGGCCCACCCATATTGGGGCATAGGAGGAGGAAGTTGTGGGGACTCCATGCCCCCCAGGACCACCATGCATGTTATGGAAGTTCCTGTTAACAGGATTGGCCCGGAGTTCATCCAAGAGGACGTGTCTGGGGCGGAAGGGTAAGGGGGAAAAAATAACGTAAGTAAGTAATAAACATTAACACACACACACACACACACAACACACACACACACACACACACTATTAAAGACAAAATTTATGAGGAAAACATAGGGGGCAGGGGCACTCATTGACGTTAAATTAGATCTACACTTGCAACAAGCCCAAGCCTTACTCACCGGAGGGGCTGGTTGTTGGTAGGCCCACTTCCTCGCGGGCCGCTGGGTGGGGTGTAAGCCCACCAGTAGAGGTAGGAACTGGGGCCTCTCCCAGCTCAGCCATTAGAGAGAGATACTCCTATCCATACGTGCCTTCTCCTGAGCTGACTGGGGGTGGCTCACCTGCCTCGGGGAATGTGCGCAGAAGAAGTTTGAAAAATGGTGCAGGCAAAATGTGTTCTTTTAAGCACGCACAATCTATTGCTACAAATGCAATAGAAAACAAGAAAAATAATAGAAAATAGAAAAAATAAAAAAAAAAAAAAAAAACCCCATACACCCCCCCACAAACAACAACAACTTTAGCCGGTTACCTAGTGAACTTGCAGTCTGAGGCAATGTGCCAGGACTCTCTCACATTTTGTGCCAGGGTTGGTGTTAGTGATGCTGCCGAGGCTCAGAACTTTGCCATGGGCGCAGAATCCTGCAGAAGAAAAAAAAAATAATAATAATGTATAGACATTTATGCCCAGGTCCATTGCACCACAATGCCACTCTTTGCTTGCATACCCAGGTTAATAAGCTAACAAATCCATGTTTCTACAGCTAAAGCGTATATTGTGTGAAAGACTGAAAAGCATTATTATTAATACAAAAAATATTTTATGAGTAAGGTATATAAGATGCCTATACCTCTGCAGGCTGCCCATTGCTCACCTGTTTGTCATCCTCTCTGAGAGTGCCATTTGAGTCGGGCCAGATCCCTCAGTTGCATGCTTCATCAGATCATTCTGATCTTCGTGGAGTTCTCAATGCCCTGCTTTAGGAATATTACGGATCTAGAGGGAACCAGAACAATCAGTCAAAACAGATTTTCACAAGTATTGTGAAGTCAGATTTACCAACGGAACAGGCAATAACGTAAATTGTAGCATCACACACTGAAGGTGACTTAATCATGGCTGTACGATATGTTGCGATCTGTCAAAAATACAGCTTTCCTACATGCTTACAGCACTTCTTGGACATTCTCCAGGTGTTAGCAGTGACCAGAGCTATGCAGAGGTTCATCCTCACCAGGCACGCATCTGTCCATCTTTACGCCACCCACTTGACCTTCCTCACGGAGCCCTTTCCAAGGATCAAAATCTTGCACACATTCTTTATCAATATTTTCAGCGTGTTGCCACTGTATGTAGAAACAAATGGGCAGGACACAATCAAAACCGACACAACACACCCCTACTCGGCATACATAACAATCACTCTGGGAAGTGTATATTAGCAACTTTGTTTTTAATGCATTTGATACCCTAACTTGGCCCAATCAAACAGTCCAACAAAGTTATTTCAGGGATATTCGTCCTGTGGGATCATCACCTTATCCCACTTACCTGGTGGCTGGGGGGCCTGAGAGAAAGTAAAAAACCAAGTAAAAACATTAAAGAAAAAGGAAATAAGCGAAATTTAAAAAAATCCAGCTGGGTACAATACAAAATGTTCATGTGCCACCAATCACTTGTGGAGGGAAGGGAGGAGAAAAACAAACAACCCCTTAAAACTAGCAAAATAAATACAAAAGATTACA
>JAMWET010007108.1:0-2500 GCA_024036415.1 Prochilodus magdalenae
GTCTGGACACTCTGACCATTCAAATCGGAGAGATGGGAGTGCTGGGATTTGCTATGTAGTTAGTGGCCCCTACATCATATCACAGCAGACAGGATAATGGTGTCTGGTCCTGTCTGATCTCATCATTCACATGGTCAATAGGAGTGCAGACGGTCATCCGCAAAAGATCTGACTTGAGGAACAAATCCGATTTTCCTCCAGTTTGAAGATAGAGCGTGATCCATTTAGCTTGGAAATGAATGGCAAACAAACAGACTAATAAATGGGATAGCAGGACAGCTATGGTGCACAGTGCAGTGGACATCTGAGCTAAAGATCGGTAAGACTCTCCCAAAATTTCATGTATAAAAACGTTTATGTTGAAACTCGGAAAAATGCCGGCTTCCCAGTTCAAACTGAACGCATCAATGGCCTAAGCACATAGTCTCAAAAGTCTTTCACACTGGACCCCACAATGACTTTTAGGCCCCTCTGCAGTTCCCTTGACTGAAATCAATGAATCATTGACTCGGTCGGCTCGAAAGATCCGGTTCTCTGAAGTGAATCGCGCGTGAATAGAACGCATACGTACAGCGTCACTTCCAACGTCGCTCGCGTTTGGCTCCGCCCCCGGTGCTGACGTAATCGCTCCAGCCCGTTTTTCCCCCTTCATGGTAAGATGGCGGAGGCTGCGGCGGTTCCTCCGCATCGCTTCTTCTGTCACTGTTGTAAAGGCGAAGTGAGCCCCAAACTACCGGTAAGAGGGCGTTCGCAGGTCCTTCTCCTCACCCCAACCTTCCTCCACCCTTACCGAGCCGTGACAGTCGAGTTAGGGGTGTTTATTTGGCGAATGTCGCTCGACGATGCTAGCTCGAACTTAGCCAGGCAAGCTAACCGAGCTAACGCTGGTGTTTCAGGCTGTTGTTGTTGTTGTGGTTGTTGTTGGGTGTTTGGCCGTAGCAGGAACGGAGCTAGTTGTTGTGTTGTGTCTTATTTGTGTCCAGGTGAAAGTACATCTAGCTGTGGGTTTAAATACGAGGCGTTTTATGACCTGAGCGTATGAAAACAGCTCGTACAGAAACCCAGGAACTGTGAAGCTAGCGTTTCTGTCCGCCTCGCTCTCCGAGTCCTGGAGTTTCTCCTCACCTCGGCTGAATGGTTGTTGTCATCTGAAGGTGCTATATCCGCAGATGGGAGCCGAAAGACATTACACCACCCCGGGCTTGAGATAGGGTTACCAGCCGGAGTCGAACTGAAAGTGAAATGTGGGAGAAGTGCGGCCTATTTTTAGTCCTGAGCGCTGTAATGTTCTCTCTGCCCTCATTTCACCAGCCTGATGACTTTAATTCAGGCCAGGGTGCTTCAAGGAAGTGTCTTGTTCACTTCTCACCATCTTGGAATTAAACAGCTGCCTGTCAGGCCGAGCTGAGAGGGTGACTTCATGGCTTAGCTCTCCCCTGGTGTGGTTGAATTGGCTCTCTAGGCATCACTGTCAAGTGCACAGGGCATGTTTATACTGTGTCTGCCGAACAGAATGGGGAAGTGTCCTGATCAGAATCAGCCAGGATCCACTCACATGAGTACTTTATTTACTGGGGAGGGTCATTTCTTTTTTTTCATACATTGAAACTGGAAGTTAACAGCTGGTGCTGACGCTGATGATCTCTTCCTCGTTTTTAGGAGTATATCTGTCCGAGATGCGACTCAGGCTTCATCGAGGAGGTGACGGAGGACTCCAGGTGAGATTTCTCGTCCAGTCTGTTTACTTCCTCGTTGTCTGTTGGCACTAATGGCATGCCGCAACTCCTGCATGACTACCGTGCTTGTGGTTGAGCGCTGACGACACCAGATAAGAGCCTTTTCTAAGCATTCACCATTAAAGGAGCAGTGTGTAAAATTTAGAGGGGGGATCTGATATCGGAAATGGGTTATGATATATTTAGGACAATGTTTTTGGTTTTTATTTAAGTAATAACTGCAGTTTGTTTCGAATGAGCCCTTGATATTTTTGTGGGAGGGGCTTGTTTTGCAACCACCATGTTTGTACAGTAGTCCAGAACAGATAAACCACATGCTGGCTGTAGAAACAGACTTGCGCTGAAGTGGCAACGCTAATCTTATGGTGTTATAGCACCGACAGGAAGCTGTAGGAAGTAGAACCCTTGTTGAACGGTTCTGCCATAGCTCATGTAGATCTGTAGGTTTATGCATATAACTTTATCCAGGTAGAGTTATTGCGTCTTATCTATATTTTAATCTTTGCGGCTGAAATTAGCTTTGTATTTCTTTTTTTTTCTTCCCACATTTTACCTTTACAGCCTTTAATGTAACCTTTACATGCTGGCATTCAGCTTATGTGCCAACTTTTCCCATTCCACCTTAAGTGGTGCAGTATTTGCATTCTGGTGCTGGGATTCAGCTTCTTGGGTGCCAGCTTAGTTTTCCCATTCCACCTTAAACGGTGCACCATTTATATTCAAGCATTGGTGGTCAGCTTCTTATGCGCCAGCTTCCTGTTCCG
>JAMWET010007108.1:7500-97500 GCA_024036415.1 Prochilodus magdalenae
CACTATGACTGATGTTAACCATGGTGGAAAAAGACAGTCTGAGGGAGGTTGATCCCGTTTCACGACAAGTGCGTATAGAGGAACTTCTCAGTGTTGTGCTGCTCCGTTAGGAAAGCGGGCATGTCCTTATGTTCATACAGCTGAAGCACAGGAGGTGAAAATGCCAGGCTTTGGAATTTTTATGCAAATAAACCTAGGCTTGTTTTGATACATGGAATGTGGTGTGTTTTTTTTGTTGTTGTTTTGTTTTTTTAGTTCTCTCAGACTTATGAAAGAAGAATGGATCATTTGCTGTACCTGCCTTTTAAACCTCTCTTGTTTCCCCTCTTCCAGAATAGTACAACAGTTTCTTGCTGGACTTTTTGCCAATTCAGGAGTTCCAGGTTCACCTCCACTGTCATGGTAAATGAGAACATCGCTCTCAGTCCGGCTAATGTCATAAATCCTATAGCCTGGTTATGTACAGCAGAACTCTGAAGTCCGATTCAGTTTATTAAATTATTCATCCATGTATATTACCGTATGTCACAGAATGTATGTGAGCATGCCTCTGTGTCTGTCTGTGTTGTGTTAGGACGGGCATGCTGCACTCGAACCCTGGTGACTACGCCTGGGGACAGGGGGGTTTGGATGCAGTCATTACACAGGTACCAAAACCTGGACAGTGCTGGAATTTTCAGACCCTCAAATCATAAATCCCATCAGTTTTTATTGAAGTTGAATTTTGTTGCATGTATTGATGTAGCTGTGGGATTTCGATCAATTAAAATTCTACTGTTGCCCGTAAACAGCACTACGTTGTTGATACCTTAGGTCGAGTGTATACCTCTAAGCTCTAAATGTAGGTACTGTGGTATAGACTGAGTCTGTTCTACAGTTTCTCATTAGGTGGAGTGTATAACTCTTAACTCTAAATGTAGGTACTGTGGTATAGACTGAGTCTGTTCTACAGTTCCTCATTAGGTGGAGTGTATAACTCTAAGCTCTAAATGTAGGTACTGTGGTATAGACTGAGTCTGTTCTACAGTTTCTCATTAGGTCGGGTGTATAACTCTAAGCTCTAAATGTAGGTACTGTGGTATACGACTGAGTCTGTTCTACAGTTTCTCATTAGGTGGAGTGTATAACTCTAAGCTCTAAATGTAGGTACTGTGGTATAGACTTGAGTCTGTTCTACAGTTTCTCATTAGGTGGAGTGTATAACTCTAAGCTCTAAATGTAGGTACTGTGGTATAGACTGAGTCTGTTCTACAGTTTCTCATTAGGTCGAGTGTATAACTAAGCTCTAAATGTAGGTACTGTGGTATAGACTGAGTCTGTTCTACAGTTTCTCATTAGGTCGAGTGTATAACTCTAAGCTCTAAATGTAGGTACTGTGGTATAGACTGAGTCTGTTCTAGTTTCTCATTAGGTGGAGTGTATAACTGTAAGCTCTAAATGTAGGTACTGTGGTATAGACTGTTCTACAGTTCCTCATTAGGTTGAGTGTATAACTCTAAGCTCTAAATGTAGATACTGTGGTATAGACTGTTCTGCAGTTTCTCATCTTGTTCTTGCTCTCTGTCTCTCAGTTACTGGGTCAGTTTGAGAACACAGGCCCTCCTCCTGCAGACAAAGAGAAGATCTCCTGCCTCCCCACAGTCATCGTCTCTCAGGAACAGGCCGGTCAGTCTCTCCTCTCCTCCTCTAATTTTTTTCAGGTCTCTCACTCTGCTATAAGAATATAATGCTGATCTCATTCCTTCAGTCGCTGGTTCAGTAAAAGCGGTAGCGATGCACGATGTGGTGATGTAATCTGACGCATATCTGATTCAGCAGATAGCGGTTAAAGAGCTTATCTGAATTGGACGGATTTGACAGATACTGAATAACTGAATCATCCATCGTACACAGAAACCATGCGGAGGGTCTAAAGGGAGCTTGTGATACGTGGCCCTGTTACGTGTGTTACTGGTAGCTTCCACTAGAGGGCAGACCATTTACCTCAGGTTTCATCATGTGGTTCCCACACAAACCTGTACATCAACACTGATCTCTCGCCAGCTGTTCTCACAAGCACATCTGTCACTGCAGCGGTAAGGACACATCGCACGGATGCGGGTAATTGCGAAGTTGGTCATACGGCCTTTCCTCATAACCTTCCGCTGCTTTGATGGCACAGAGTGCTGCACTGCCCCCTAGCTTTTTGTGGGTACAGCTGCACCTTGTGAACATGTAGCGCTAATGTCTGAACCGCACAACCTACAGCCCAAACAGACGCAGGATACGTGAAGCAGCCGTGCATAGTTCTCTAAACTGCACGGAAACGTCAAATAGCACTTTATTCATTTTGCGTTATATGACAAACTTTGGATATTGTTGCCGGCTCCGGCTACCTGTGCGTCCCTACAAATCACAGCACCTATCTCACTTTACATTTTAATCTGGATGGTTCTGTTATGAATGCTAATGTTGCTAGTAGTGAATAACTGTCATGGCTAGCAGTTAGCACGATGCAAAGGGTCTGCAGATGGTTACACTAAGACCTCTCCAAAACCCGGTGAAGCTGATTCTCATATGTTATGTTCTGGCAGAGGTTTGTTTGTTTGTTTGTTTGTTTGTTTTTGGTTTGTTTATATTTTTACACTTAAGAAAAAATAAGTTTCATGATTCTTTATACCTGAAGCCTTGAGGTATGTGACGGTACCAGCTCGTCAGTACTACCAGCGTTGGCCACCTGAAGAACGCAGCCTTACGTGTGCAGATACCCAGGGTGGAGCTATCCCTCCTCACCTCCTCCCTCTCTCTTTCGCTCTTCCAGACAGCAGTATGGAGTGTCCGGTGTGTAAAGAGGACTACACGGTGGGAGAGCCGGTCAGGCAGCTGCCCTGTAACCACTTCTTCCACAGCGACTGTATCGTACCCTGGCTAGAACTGGTAAGGATGGGAGGGTTGCTTTCGTGGATGGTGCAAAGTAGCATGCCGTGCTTTACGCTGGTTAGGCAGGGTGGTCTAGAGTGTCAGCAGATGCCAGCAGTGTTGTCACACCTACGATAAACGGTTACCTAGTGCTGCTATGATGTGACCTCTCCTCCTAATGATGGAGCCAAACCTGGTGGAGCTCAGTATGAGGGGCTCTGTGACTGGAAGGGTCTGGACACAGAATACCAGCATAGTAATTTAACAAATAAATAAAAATCCATACGATTTTACCATCAACACACTGGATAAGAGGTGGCGAACCAGAAACCTATGCATGCTGGGTAGCCCATCACCAGCAGCGGAGAATCATGTCACTCAGTAACTATATATAACATTAATAGGGATGCCCTGACACGGACATTTATGGGCGGAGTCAAAACCCAACACAATGAATCCTACCGAATACCGAACATGATTCTTTTACCGATCACAGTGTTGATAATCCAAGGTAGCGAGTGGATGTGGGCCAGCTCTCTCAAAGCCAGGCCACTGCTGGCACACTGTCGGCACTGGCAACCTGCTGTGTACAATATGCATTTGGCCCACCTGCCCCAAAACAGTTCTGGCCCACTTCTGGCACAGATACGGCAGAGTTGGCTACGTTTGTCTGGCCTGGCCCTGATGTGGCTCCCGGGAGCGGTCCATCCAAGTGCAGTCAACCCTTCTGGCAAGTGGGCCAGATGGAAATTGGGAATATGGGCCAGATTTGGGCCAGAACAATAAAGCTGTCTGGGATGTTTTTGTCTCGTTTTTTTTAAAGAGAGAATTCAACTACTGAACACCGAGCATCGTCACGTCCCAGCAGACATACCAACGCCACACCAACCCATATGGCTTAGAGTGTGCTGCTGCTGCTGCTGCTGCTCATCTGTGTCGTCGTATATATATTCGCTTGCTGGATCATTTCGGTTGCCAGACATTCGGTGACTCCCTAAAAATGAATATATATGAAAGTGCCGCTATGTTGGACGATATTATCCGTTAGGAGAATACATTAGTTATTAAGTGGGCAGTGATGATTTTAAAGCCACTATATAATACCTGATCTCTGCTGTGACACTATCTGTAAAGTGTTCCTCATTCGGGCCGCAGCAAACGACTATATTGGTGGGTAAAAAGTCTTTCGGTTAATAAAACGAGTAGCCGATTATTAGAATTATGATCTCATGCAGCTATCAGCCTCTAACGTCAGCTGTAGGTTGTTTTACGCATGTGCTAACTAACGCGGATGACTATAAAGAGGAATAGCTTAATAACCTTTACCGTCGCAGGTCTTTACTGAGATAGAGGAAATGACATCACCAACTAACCGACTGTTAAATCAGTGGTCAGTTAATTTAGTCATGTCGATTATTTGCTACACCCCTGTTCCTCACAGGCGTCAGCACGTAGGAGAGGTAAATGCCCATCACTGCGTTAACCATGTCCTACATAAGAGCCCGGCTCTGTTTACACCGAGAGGCCGACCGTGACGTGACCGTGATGGCTGATGACATGACTAGGCTCAGCCTCTAGCCTCAGTAGATCTCACCCTCCACCACGTCCACATATGATTTCCTCTGAGCATCACACTTTGTCTCGAGAGGACATGAACCACGCAGGCCGTTTTCACAGCTGTTCTAGAGCTTTCCTGGACCCTGAACCACTAGCTCTGAGTGGCTCAGGTTTGAAGCTTGTGAGCGGTCTGATCCCTGGTCCTCCTGAAAGCGCAGGTCTGGGGTACCGTGTGTGAGGTTGCCTGATCGTAACGTGGCTGCTTTGATAGTTTTGATGTTAAAGGAAATTAATAAAATCCAATAAACGGTTAAAGCCACCATGTAGAATCCTGCATGTGCTGTATGGAGTTGTGCAGTGCGTGTGAAACCAAATCGTATCAGTCCTGGGCGTGGTCCTGAGTGTACTTGTTTGTGGTACACTGTTGTGTGTTCTGTGACCAAGAGTGTTGCTCATACAGTTGTTTGCTTGCATCCCTCATTTGCATATTGCAGATTTGCACTGTATCACTATTGCAAAAGGCCGTTACGGCGGTTACCCGGCGGTGTGTTGTGCAACGTTAAAGGGGAAGTCCAGCAGTGTTAAATTTCTGGATAAGTGTTTGTGAGGTGTAAACAGATTCATTCAGAGTGGGGTTTGGTGGGAGACGATTCAGATGTCCTGGTAGGAATGGGGTCACCAGGGGTCTCCATGTCTACAACACACACACAAATACTTCACTACACAGGTCACCTGAGTGTTATATGGAATGTGGAAAAATCTGGAAAACCTGGAAATACTGTCTAGGTCTGACATCGAGAGACGTGCTTCGTTTCACACTCGGCTGTGCATCTGACGTAACCAAGGACGGGTCTTATCTCTACCTGACTGACCCAACAGCCACAGTTACAGGCATCCAGCGAGCAGTGGTGTCCTCCATGAGTCCTCCTGAAGTACTAATTATGTAGATTGTCACACAATCTCTCTCTCTCTCTCTCTCTCTCTCTCTCTCTCTCTCTCTCTCTCTCTCTCTCTCTCTCTCTCTCTCTCTCTCTCTCTCTCTCTCTCTCTCTCTCTCTCTCTCTCTCTGCGCAGCATGACACGTGTCCTGTATGCAGGAAGAGTTTGAATGGAGAAGACAGCAGCAGCAACAACCAGCCTCCAACAGAGCCATCCCTAAACACTGACCCCCGCACACAGGAGAGATGGTCCTTCTGAGACCCCCACGCTTCATCTCTATCCCTCTGTTAGGTGATGTCCAGGCTGCGCCTTTTTAAACACAAGGAAGGGCCCGCTTAGGAAGGCCTCGTCTGGACCCCCAGTTCAGCTCTCCCTGTCTTAATGCACCTCTCTCTATCCATCTCTCTCTTTCTCTCTCTCTCTCTCCATTCCTCTCACCACACTCGTACGGTTTACTAAGGCTTGTTTACTGTTTTACTTTCTCTCTCTCGTGTTCTGTCCTTCCTCCGTCTCTACGTTCACACTCGAGAGCTAATTTTATTCCAGTTGTGTTCCTGTTTGCGTTTGATTTCACCTTTGCCTTCTCACTTTACTGGTACTGGAGACTCCCCTCATGACCCCCCCACCCCCCGCCTCGACCACCACCAGCCTGCTGAGGCTGTAATAAGTTACAGAATGTACAGTGCTCCACTTCCTGTAAAGCCGAAAGCCGCAGGCTCCACAGATCCCGACCGTGTTCAATGTGAAATCCGACGGCCATGCGGTTACAGTGTCTTTCCAGCTGAAGACGTGCTTTATCCCCGGCGCCGCTCTCTCTAAGGTTCTGTTGCTCTGTTTGTTCGCTCTGTTCATCTTCTTAGGAATAGTCCGGTGTTTTTACATCCTGGCCTCTTTCCACTGCGTCTGTAGCGTATGGCCGATTAACACGGGCGTTCGTTACGGCGCTGGTTTCCCTGAACCCGGAACCGAAAACTTGCTTATAACAGAAGCCAGGGTGTAGCAGCACATGGGTTCCTCACAGCTGTTTAAAGGGTAAGCTGTAAGCGGGCGTGGTTCTGATAGGGGGCGTGACCCCACTTTGATTTTTGTGAACTCACAGCCGCTTCTGCCTGGATACCAGAGAAAGTGAAACTAACCGGAACTACTTCCATGTGATTCTCCCTGATGTAAAAGCTCCACGAGAGCAGTTCTGGGAAGCTGTTCTCTCCCTCTCTCATTCGAACAGCTGGAGTTTCACCTGAGGGAGCGTATTCGCAGCTGCCACGTTGGCTTCTTTTATAAGCGATCATGTTTTTTGGTGTTTTTAACGCGTGATTTTCAGGAAAACCTGCTGAAATGAGCGTCCGTGTTGATGGACCCCACACTGCAGGCGCAGCCCCCAGGGATCAGGCTGCGACACGCTGGTGCGTTCCCTTAAAGACCTGTTCGTGGGATCACGCAGTCTTGTCCGGGTAACTGTTTCTCCCCTCTGTGCACCTCCTTTCTGGTGTATATATCACAAACCCATCTGCACCCGGTTCCCGACTTCTCACTCTCATTTGTATCACGATTTTTTTTTTTTTCTTCTTTTTTGTAAATAATTTCCAAAAAAAACGCATTCAAAGAGCAAAAGCATATGGAAATGACAACAAATGACGAGTCCCTAAATATTAAAATATATATTATATATATGATGTGTATGATGATGATGATGACGACGACGATGATGTATTAATAATAAAACTGAATAAAAATCAATTCCATGTTGATCTTGCTAATACAGGCTTACATGATCAATGGGTCACATGCGCTCACACACCAGCCGTCGTTTGATTTCATAGGTTTATTGGTCATTCATGTTTCGCAGGTCGTTATGCACAGCATAGTTAATTCAGTGGTGAGTGTCGGACGTTCGGTGCTCATGGTCCGAACACACACCATTAGAGGCAGGATGGATATCTAACACAGCTGTGTTTATGGGCGGGAGAAGCTGAGGGCGGGGCTCGGTCGCAGTGCTTGTCTACTGAAAGAAAGGCACTAATACGTTACAGAATATTCCGGATCAAATGGAACTCTCAACCGTGTCCTACACATCGGCATCACTGCATAAATCCAAGAGCAGCAGTGAAGCCCATCTCCAGACTGAAATGTTTGCCCCCCGCTCGCTTCCGTTCCCCTGATCATGTTCCTATAGCAGCAGCTAGACCTGTTAGTCATGCGATCACGGACCCGCACTAATGGGCCGGGATTACTCAAAGTAGATTCCACATGGAAACAAGCTCAGAAATCCTCATTACACAATTTAATATGCTAATTCTGTTAGAAAATTCCATTTAAATGTGCTAAAATACATCAGTCATTTCCTTCAGGAAAAAAATAATTTAATAATTATTTAAAATAAATGTAGTATCATTATATAATTAATTGAATTACATATAAAACAATTTAAACACCACTGAAATCTTAGAACGGAAATGTCATAGTGGGTCCTATATATATATATATATATATATATAAATAAAAAATTTTTAATAGGTTTTAAAAGTAGTTTACATTTTAAAATCTAAATTTTCATCCCCAATCAATTTTTTGTTTACCCAGTGTTTACTAGTTCTTTTGTGAACGTATTTGTGAACACTGGGCCTAGAACGACGAGGTTAACCCCCGAGCGAACGAGTACCACTTCCGTTCTGCTGTTTCAGTGGCCTTTTACTGTGATTATGAATTCCTCAGCTTTACTCTTTCAGCTCCTTCCTCCATAAACAGCTCACTGTAAACGATGCATGTGTTCAAAGCAACAAAGGAGGAAGTGAAGTTTTTCCATATTGGCCCTTTAAAGCTCCACTCGCTGTAGCCCATGTTCATCAGAATCAGCTGCAAAGCCACCAACCCGAGCGCCTGCTCCGGTCCGCTCCGTCTCGCGCTCCGCAGGCCGGAGCAGGCGCTCGGGTTGGTGGCTTTGGAAGTGATTACATGTGGAGCCCAGATTCTCAGGGCGACTCTTTTACCCATGTGTATCTAATGCGGTCCTACTGCCTGTATTCCAGGCCCTCCGTGATAGCCGTGTGTTTTTAATAAAGGCTGATTCACAGCAGAACTGACTCGTGCTGGAATGTGGGATTCGGGATGCGCCGAGTCGTTCCCGTATTGGAATCTGATGGCTGAGCTTTGTTGCGGAGCGTTAGGATTAGTGTTCGATTCGTGCGGAGCACGGAATAAGAAGTGCGTGTGCAGGAAGCAGAACTAAACAGCCCGAACTCTTACAGAACCGCACCCTGGCTGGATTTCGGGGCACAGCTCGTGCTCGTTAGTGGAGGTCTGGTAGCCGACCCGAAGCCCTGAGAGCTCTGGGTTCGGGTCGGTCTTACATACTGAACGTTCTGATCGTTTTTAAGCCAGGAACACCAGAGTACATGTCTGGCTCGAGGCTTGGAACACGGGGGTGAAAATCCACAGTCGAGTCACATTATTATGACCAGAGTCATGTACAGACCAGACAGCAGCTAGGCAGCAGTAAGGTCCTGGTAGGGTGTCACAGGTGGCTATAGCCATGCTGTCTGCAGTGCGCTGGAGGGTACATGGGGGAGGAGCCATAGAGAGGATGAAACGATCAAGGTGGTCCCACAGTGGGGGCTTACGTCGGCATACTCTGAAAGTTCCCGTTCCACCTTAAATGGTGTATGAGTCGCATTCTGGTGCGCCATTGAAGGTGGAACAAGAAGCTGATGCCAGCTTTCGAGGCCATGAGCTGCAGGGAAGCTGGATTTGACTGCTACCCCGCAAACTCACGACCTGTCTACTGAACCCCCAGCAGTTTTGGTGATGCCTGTATTACGAG
This sequence comes from Prochilodus magdalenae, assembly GCA_024036415.1. NCBI lineage: Eukaryota > Metazoa > Chordata > Actinopteri > Characiformes > Prochilodontidae > Prochilodus > Prochilodus magdalenae. The sequence goes on from JAMWET010007108.1 coordinate 16,712, forward strand.
GGGCTTGTTAAGTGGTGTGTGGTAAGCTGAATGAGCCCATATGCTAGGCTACATGCCTGTCAGCTGCACAGTGTGGTTGAGTTATCGTTGGTCGGCTCAGTGATGGATGGATCGGGGCTATTTGGGGGAATTTAGAGATGTCCTGTTTCATCAGGTGATCAGTCCAATCACTCCCCTAATACTCTACCAGGCCTCCTTTGGTCCAAATGATCCTGCCCCAGTGGGGGGGCTGGATTTGTGCCCCCGTTTGGTTCCAACTTATCGGGATGGTACGTTTAGCCGTATCGCCCAACTCCGGGTATATCCTAGAATTCTAAGGCTGGGATTGGAAACTTTGACTCCTTCCAGCTGCTATTTCAGTACATCTGAACATTCAAATGAGGTGCGGGTCTGTAAAACCGTGCCTCTGCGAGTGCATGCGAGCGGGTTCGGGTCGGGCCAGTACTCGACTTACCAGCTGAGCTGAAATGACATTGGTTTCGGTAAGAAATTGAAATGTTCTGGATTTCGATTTTGATCATTAGCCTGTAATGTCTTCGGTTGAGGATTTGCTCAGGCGACTTGGATGTGAGCTGAGAGCTGTAGCAGCGTGCCGTCCCTCCCGTCCTCTCGGGACAGTAAAGGGCTGATCAGGACCTTTTCCAGAGCAGGGTGAGGATGGAGTGAGGAGGAGCGCTGGAGGGTAGAAAGCCCACCGTCTGATCCCACACTTCAAAAGGCACCTCCTTATCAGACCTGCAGGGTTAAACACAGAGACGCATCATAAAGCAGAGTTCGCCCCCCACGGCCCCTCATTTCATCCACATCTGGATCTGCATCCGTATCCACGTCATTCCGATTCGCTAGAACAGGAAATCCACTCACGCTAAACTCACTCACACGCTGGAACCGGTCGCACACTGCACTGTACTTAAGGGACAGTGTCCTGGACGTGTCCTCTCCTGAACCTCGGACGCAACAATTGCAGGCATTAAATAAACGAGGTTCATGAAACAGCCAATCATAATGCTGCTAGCGCATCATGTGATCATGTCTAGGATGGCATGGTATAGCGCTGTTGCCTGACAGCCAGAAGTGGCCTGTATTAAATCTGGCTGGGGGGTCCAGGGTCCTTCTGTGTGGGGTCCCTCCCCCGGGTGCTTCGGTTTCCTCCCACAGTCCAAAGACAATCACCCCAGGGAGATGGAGACGCTCACCTGATGCCCCCCGGTGGGACTCTGTGTCTGCCCCCTGGGATGGACTTTCCTGCCCTCTGCTTTCGCACCCATTCCTCCAGCCCCGTTTTGGGACCGGATTGGGGTATTTTGGACTGAAAACTGTCAATCATGCTGCCTAGTAGCCACGCCCACACAGAGGTCTGATCCAGAGTAACAACAGAGGACAAGGAACAGGAAGTAGTGGCCCCAGCAGCTGCGGGTGAACATCTGGCGAGCGAAACGTTTATCATGATTCTTTTTCCTACTGAACCAAAAACAACACGTCTTATTTCTCGTGCGGTTGAAATCAGTGTTGGGCTGGTCAGTACGATCATACGGACCCGGACCCTGAACCACACACGGTTCCAGAGAGAGAAAAGACTCAACACGTCATTCACACTGGTTCCTCACCCCTTACCTGTTCAGAACGATCAGCACTGCCGAGCCGTCAGGACTGATGAAGGCGGAGCTTTCCAGGGAAGAGTGTTTGGTAATGGTCACGCCCACTCTCTGAGACCCCTCCCACAGGAACTTGCTAAATGAATCAGAACAGAACAACAAAGTGAACACGAGTCGAATGACGTCCCCTGTTTCCAGGCGTGACCCAAACAGAATACTGATACTGTGATGTGACTCCAGTGTACTCAACTGCAATGACGTAGCTGGGTTAAAGATTAGCCTGCAGGTGGCGCTGCTGCATGAGGACGATGGGGCTATAAACACCTGCGGGGTGTGAGTGACGGGATCCATAGATTGGGAAGAGGTGCTACAGTGCAGGGAATGTCTCGTTCCATGTGTGGAAAATGGCTCCAGAGCAGATGTTAATGATTGGCTAAAAGGAGGGACTGCATGTGGGCGTGGCCAAAGACCATAGTGTGAAGGAAGTAGCTGAATCTGCAGGTGAATGGAAGCATACGGTCATACGGGTCTACCAGCAGTGGATACAATCCCAGCCTACAGGGAGTTCGGAACTGTACCAGGGAAGGCAGAAATTCGTCCAGTACGTGCCCAATCCAGTCCCAGCCGTTACTGGTGCTGGTGGAGGGGAGTTCGTGTGTTCAGGCACAGTTCAGTGAGTTTATGTATGAGGGTATGAGTTTAGGCCAACAGAGAGAAGAACAGAGCTGAGCACACTTCACTTCCTCTGCTGGGAGATGCTGGATGTTCTCAGAAATTCCTCTGCAGTTCTACAAGCGTCTCAGCTTGTTTACTCTTACTGGAGTACCAGTGCTTTTACTGGAAGACGGTTCTTTTGTTGGACTTTATTATTTACATGAAATAAACACACACTTAATATTTATATATATATATATATATATAAATATTAATTTTCTAAAAGAGCCACTGATTGGTCAGGCTGCTTACAGCACATCTCAGTATTGCAACAGCAGCGGCTACGATTAAGAAACACGCAGCTGATTTCCAGAGTAATGACCGACATTGGGTGACAGCTGCACTTCAGCGCTTCTGCGAGCACTGAGGGCCGCCAGTATAGGCGCAGATCATGAAAACTGAACACCCAGCTGTTCGGGGTCCCTTTTTATTAGGCATGTATCCGTATAGATCTAAAACAAACGCCACACAGGGTCAGCAAATTTCCTCAAGATTATTGAGCGCTGTATATTAAAGATGACGTACCTTCAGATGTACTTAAGTATGGAGAGTAACAGTACTAAAGTATGTACCTTCAGATGTACTTAAGTATGGAGAGCACTAGTACTAAAGTATGTACCTTCAGATGTACTTAAGTATGGAGAGTAGCAGTACTAAAGTATGTACCTTCAGATGTACTTAAGTATGGAGAGTAACAGTACTAAAGTATGTACCTTCAGATGTACTTAAGTATGGAGAGTAGCAGTACTAAAGTATGTCCCTTCAGATGTACTTAAGTATGGAGAGTACCAGTACTAAAGTATGTCCCTTCAGATGTACTTAAGTATGGAGAGTAACAGTACTAAAGTATGTACCTTCAGATGTACCTAAGTATGGAGAGTAACAGTACTAAAGTATGTATCTTCAGATGTACTTAAGTATGGAGAGTAACAGTACTAAAGTATGTACCTTCAGATGTACTTAAGTATTGAGAGTAACAGTACTAAAGTATGTACCTTCAGATGTACTTAAGTATGGAGAGTAACAGTACTAACGTATGTCCCTTCAGATGTACTTAAGTATGGAGAGTAACAGTACTAAAGTACATACCTTCAGATGTACTTAAGTATGGAGAGTACCAGTACTAAAGTATGTACCTTCAGATGTACTTAAGTATGGAGAGTACCAGTACTAAAGTATGTACCTTCAGATGTACTTAAGTATGGAGAGTAGCAGTACTAAAGTATGTACCTTCAGATGTACTTAAGTATGGAGAGTACCAGTACTAAAGTATGTACCTTCAGATGTACTGAAGTATGGAGAGTAACAGGAGCATGGTTTATTACGGCTCGAATGTTCTATTATCATTTCTGGAACAGGACTCTCCATCAGCTCAGTGTAGGTGAAGAGAATCTAGTGTCTCTCAGTCCACCAGTCTTTAATAGAAGCTCAGTCATTAGTCTGACCCTGTACATGTCGTCCTCTTAGGACAGTGGACAGTATCGCCACCTGTCACCTGGAAGACTGGGGCTCCATTCCCTGATGGGAAGGCTTGGGGCAGTTGTGAGGCTGGAGGTTAGGGAACCAGCCCTGTGATCAATGAGACTGAAGTGCCCTTGAGCAAGGCACTTGAGCATAGGGCTGCCCACTGCTCCGGGCAAAGTGTGTTCACTGCCCCCTAGTGCGTGGGGGTTTCACTGCGGAGGTTGAATTCCTCTGTGTAGAAGCACAATTTGTAAAAATGGTTCTACTAATTCTATTCACGCCACAAAGCTCTGAAGGAGAACAGTTTCCATTAGCTAGAACCAAGCTTTGTCTGTCAAACTCATGCTCATTAAAACTTCATTCTGGGTACTATTTTTATTAGAACCGGGATGTTATTGAGAACAGGAAACGTTCGAACAGCCGCGTGGTGTATGTGGGCCATGCTGTGGTGAAGTATTCTGACCTGAAGTGGGCCATGCTGTAAAAGGTGGGCTGCTTGTAGAAGACGTCCTTGCTGGGGTCCACGATGATGGTGCTGTCCACGAAATTCTTCACCCAGTTCGGCCCACCACCCAGATCTAAGGCCAAATTCCAGTCTGTCCATCCGGTCACGTAGTTATTCAGGTCCTGAGGGTGCAAGGAGGGAATAAAAACGAGGGATTAGATTAGATTAGATTAGATTAAACTAGATTAGATTAGATTAGATAAGATTCTCACGCGGTTACTGACACCACAACCTCAATTCATCTTCACTGTTGCTCAGTTTATGTTTCTGGTTATATAATGCATCATGTCATATTTACTCTTTTTTGAGTGACGGGATCCATAGATTGGGAGGAGGTGCTACAGTGCAGGGAATGTCTCGTTCCATGTGTGGAAAATGGCTCCAGAGCAGATGTTAATGATTGGCTAAAAGGAGGGACTGCATGTGGGCGTGGCCAAAGACCATAGTGTGAAGGAAGTAGCTGAATCTGCAGGTGTATGGAAGCATACGGTCATACGGGTCTACCAGCAGTGGATACAATCCCAGTCTACAGGGAATTCTCCTCGGAACTGTGCCAGGGAAGGCATCCACCAAATCTGGACCACCTGACCAGTTCTCTGATGTGAGAGTGTCTGAACACTGATGTGGCTACACCCAGAACCCTGTCCAGTACATGCCCGATCCAGTCCCAGCTGTTACTGGTGACTCTTCGTCTTGTCTGCTGAGCTTTATATATTGACTAGTAGACTAATAATATTTCAGTGTTTGGTGTGTTCACAGAGTGAGTGGTTAGTGTGAGGTGGTTCAGATATTCTTTACAGTGGTGGTGGTGATGGGAACCAGGGTTCTCCATATCTAGAACACACATATAGACACTATATTGACTATCTAACCCACCAGTGAACCTACACGTGTCTTCTGGGTGTATATGGAATGTTGATGATGAAAATCTGGAAAACCTGGAAATACTAAGTTCCTTTGGGGGACTATTTGACCTCACAGCGCCCTGCAGCATGTATCCCTCCACCATGAATGGAGTTTAAGGCTGAGATCTTCTCCACACTATCATAAACAGCGTCTCAGACATCAGGCAGCGTATTCAGAACCACCTCCTGTAGGAACTTCCTGTGAGGGAGCTTTAAAGGGGGACGTTTGGTTACCTTCACCACCACTGTGACTACAGCACTTCGCGTGTAACGTCACTGCAGTGCTTTCTAGGAACTGAAAGCTGGGTCAGCAGTAAGTGACCGAATTAGCCTTAGCCTTAGCCTTTAGATCGAATGTGTTTAGAATGATGGAAACCATGTTTATTCAGGCAGGACGTTTGGAAAGCTGTGGAATACAGTAGCAGCGGTTGTTGACAGAAGATCTCGCAGTATAGAACCTAAGGACCTAGGACCTGAACCTTATCTAGCACAGAAAGAGAGAACTGAGATTGAGATAGACTGAGAGACAGGCACCGCCACTAGGTAGTGTTTACACACGGTCAGAAGTCGTACAGTCAGCAAAACCAGTTCCACAACACACCATGTGACTGCCCTTAACTGACCCAGTTCAGCTGGCTGTCTTCCTCTGCTTCCACAACGCAACACTCCTACTCTCTCTAATAGACTACCATCACAGTCTTCTGTCCATCGTCTCTCAGTTCTCCCATTCAGTATCGTCTATAACTGTAAATCCTGATCTGTATTTTGTGCTCGTTTTGCTATCACATGACCAGTCACATGACCAGTTACCTCACATTTACCTCAGAGCTGTTATTACTGTATCCACTGTTTAGAGCTAGCTGCTGCTAACGCTGCTCAGTTCACCTGAGATACGGTTAGCCTAGCGGTTAGCTCCCCTCGGCTACTTCCCTCTAAAACTGATCCTCTAAAGCGAGTTCATCTTTTATTAATCTTCAGACCTGTATATTTAACTTTCTGAGGCTCATTCTGATGAACACCACCCACTACAATCACTACACCCACAGTTATACTCGGAGTGGGCTGCGGTTAGCCCCCCAGTGTTACCCGCCACCATTTTCTCTGGGTAAAGCAGGTTGAGAGCTGGTGAGGCCGCGGTGCATGATGGGGTACAGTACACCATGAAGATAGCTCCACCTGTACACTAGAACCTCTGACTGGAATAGAACACCATCCGGGTATCTCCAGTACACCATGCAGATAGCTCCACCTGTACACTAGAACCTCTGACTGGGGTAGAACACCATCCGGGGATCTCCAGTACACCATGAAGATAGCTCCACCTGTACACTAGAACCTCTGACTGGAGTAGAAGACCATCCGGGTATCTCCAGTACACCATGAAGATAGCTCCACCTGTGCACTAGAACCTCTGACTGGAGTAGAACACCATCCGGGTATCTCCAGTACACCATGAAGATAGCTCCACCTGTACACTAGAATATCTGACTGGAGTAGAACACCATCCGGGTATCTCCAGTACACCATGAAGATAGCTCCACCTGTACACTAGAACCTCTGACTGGAGTAGAACACCATCCGGGTATCTCCAGTACACCATGAAGATAGCTCCACCTGTGCACTAGAACCTCTGACTGGAGTAGAACACCATCCGGGTATCTCCAGTACACCATGAAGATAGCTCCACCTGTACACTAGAACCTCTGACTGGAGTAGAACACCATCCGGGTATCTCCAGTACACCATGAAGATAGCTCCACCTGTGCACTAGAACCTCTGACTGGAGTAGAACACCATCCGGGTATCTCCAGTACACCATGAAGATAGCTCCACCTGTGCACTAGAACCTCTGACTGGAGTAGAACACCATCCGGGTATCTCCAGTACACCATAAAGATAGCTCCACCTGTACTCTAGAACCTCTGGCTGGAGTAGAACACCATCCGGGTATCTCCAGTACACCATGAAGATAGCTCCACCTGTACTCTAGAACCTCTGGCTGGAGTAGAACACCATCCGGGTATCTCCAGTACACCATGAAGATAGCTCCACCTGTACACTAGAACCTCTGACTGGAGTAGAACACCATCCGGGTATCTCCAGTACACCATAAAGATAGCTCCACCTGTACTCTAGAACCTCTGACTGGAGTAGAACACCATCTGGGTATCTCCAGTACACCATGAAGATAGCTCCACCTGTACACTAGAACCTCTGACTGGGGTAGAACACCATCCAGGGATCTCCAGTACACATTTCGAATGGACAGGGAGTGACCCGTACGGGTGTGGGCTCTATAAGAGTTTAATTATCAACCGATAAACTGAGCACTGATTCAAAGCTGATCTGGCTAATCAGGTACCTCCATGATATCATGTGCGTAGTCCTCAGCTCTCTTCCAGCTGCCCAGTCTCACTCCCCGGTCAAAGTTTCTCCAGCCGGCACAGGCCTCAGTGGCAAGCAGGAAGTACTCGGGGTAGAGCTCGTGCGTGGTTCCTAGAGTGAATTTGGCAGGACTGAAGCCGTCGTAGTACCAGTGAACTCCGATGCCATGGACGTAGCGTGCAGCGTGGACATCACTCAGAACCTGCAGCGGTAAAAATATTATTTTTACAGCATCATAACTTCACTATACTTTCATAAGTGCGACTTAATTATCTTGTTCCCACACCTTACATCAAATCATGCAACCTAATTATCTTGTTCCCACACCTTACATCACAGATGCAACCTAATTATCTTGTTCCCACACCTTACATCAAATCATGCAACCTAATTATCTTGTTCCCACACCTTACATCACAGATGCAACCTAATTATCTTGTTCCCACACCTTAAATCACAGATGCAATCTAATCATCTTGTTCCCACACCTTACATAACAGATGCCACCTTGAGTCCCTGGACACTACTTAATTTACTGGTCTCCATCTCGTTCTCCCAGACTGCCTTTGTCTTACAACTCAATTATCTTGTTCCCACGTCTTACTAAATTACAAATATGACTGGCTTATCTAGTCTCCATGCCTCATCCTGGTCCCTCGTCTTATTCTAAAGTTCTTTCACATTACAGCGTATTATTTTTAGATTCAGATCCTTTACTAAGTTGTGGATACATCTTAATGATCTCATTCCCACAACTTCCTAAGACAAGGATCTTTCCCATGCCTAAACTACGCACATGGGTTTGACTTGATTATCTCATTCCCATGTCTTACTAAAGGTCACTGCACACTGGCATCATGTACCCGAGTGAGAGTGGCAGCAGGAGGAGCTAATAAATGTCAGGTTCAAGTTCATCTGTAAACTTGTGTGTTGTAAACTGAGTGAGATAAACCGTTATCAGACACATCTCTGCTCACCCTCAGTATCAGGTCACAGACTGGCTGTTCAGCAGCAGAAAGCTATGAGCTGAAAAAAGCTCGGCTAATAACGTTAGCTGAGCTAACTGACTGTTAGTATTAGCCAGTGTGTTCAAAGACTGGTTGCCTTATTCTGCGTACATTATAAGCCACATATGATCCATGGTGTCCCAACGTGGCTTTGGGTTAATCCAGTCATGGTAAGATGCTGAGTCTGTCCAGTGACCTTAAGCCTTGGTCATGACTTATGGTCAAGAGTTATCTCATTCCCACACTTTAGTAAATAGTGGCCACAAATTAAATTATCATTTTGCAACGCTAAGTCAGTGCCACACTATGATCCGGTTCTTTTGCACACCTGTACACGCTTAACCTCACCGGAGGTTGCAAAAGGTTAAGGTGGTAGTAACTTTAGGCTTCTGCAGATGGCGCTGCATGGGGATGATGTTAGGTATGGGCTCGTCTTTTGTTGGGTAATCTTATCTGAATAAACATAATCTGTTCATTAGGTTTTTTTTATTTCTCTATATTCCCACCCTCTCTTACCACTTTGGCCCAGTGAGGAAGCAGCAGCCTCTGGTCGTCCAGGATCATAAGACGGCTCTTTGCGTACTTGGAAGAATGGAGGGCGGGGCCAAGGTCCATCGCAATCCAATCACGCTGCTCCTCTGGAGTGAAACCCAGAGCTTGGAAGCTGTAATTGGTCATTTCGCCGGCAGTGGGCTCGTTTCCTGTTGTCAGCCCCCAGAAGGAAATGTTGTACTTCTCATATTCCTCCAGGAACCTGAGAGAGGAACGAGGAGAGCAGGAACATGAACAGTAAGAAAAGGGGGAAGTGTAATACACTGCAGGAAGTGTGGGGGGCGATATGACCCACACGGTCATTCTGACACACTGTAGTACACTACAGGAAGTGTAGGGGGCGATACGACCCACACGGTCATTCTGACACACTGTAATACACTACAGGAAGTGTAGGGGGCGATATGACTTCTATTTTACTGCACTGTAAAAATTCTTGTCATATAGACGTCAGCTGTGCTGTGACAAAGAGGAAACGACATGTAGGTACGGTTGATGCACCTGATGTAGTACTGAGCCCAGGTCTTGTACTCTTTGCCTCCTGGCTTGCCTTTGAGTGAGCCCTTCCCTATCAGTGCATCATTCGTCTTCAGCCAGGAGGGGGAGCTCCAGGCAGACGCAAACAGAGACAGAGGCCGAGCAGAGAGGGCCTGAACCCGTTGCAGCAGGGGAATCTGGGTAAAACAGAGGAACCAGTGAGAACTGGGGTTTCTTTACTGTATTATAAAGAAGTAAAAGATGAACACCATTCTTTTATTTACAAAGTGCTCTATAATGTTTATATGACCCACACAGTCACTCTGACAGATTGTAATACACCACAGGAAGTATAGGGGGCGATACGACCCACACAGTCATTCTGGCACACTGTAATACAGTACAGGAAGTGTAGGGGGCGATATGACTCACATGGTCTATCTGACAGACTGTAATACACTACAGGAAGTGTAGGGGGTGATATGACCCACACGGTCATTCTGACAGACTGTAATACGCTACAGGAAGTGTAGGGGGCGATACGACCCACATGGTCATTCTGACAGACTGTAATACACTACAGGAAGTGTAGGGGGCGATACGACCCACACGCTCATTCTGACAGACTGTAATACACTACAGGAAGTGTAGGGGGCGATATGACCCACACGGTCATTCTGACAGACTGTAATACACTACAGGAAGTGTAGGGGGCGATATGACTTCTTTTGACCTCAGGGAAGACAACCAGCCTGTATGGGTGAATGTGATCTGCAAGGATAGGTTCACTCCCAGGTTGGTTAAGAGAACGCCTACCACATGGATGAGTGGGCCCAGAGAATGCCACGAAAATGTGATTTCCTTCATGAGCTACACTACACTTCCTACTTCCCGTCGAATAGGAAGGGGTCATAATAATGTGACTCGACTGTGTTGAGGGTTTATTAATATGCAGATGTGTGTAAAGTATTACCTTCATGCGTGTGTCTTCCTCAGCCAGGCTGAAGTTACGCAGCTCGTAATCTCCAGGTGAGTCGGCGTAGGTGTACAGGCGAGTGGAAAAGTCGCAGCTGGCCATCGGCACTCTGACCACATTATACTCTATCCCTGCACATCAGAGACACGAGACTGGTTAATGTAGGTACAGGTAAAACCCCATATCCTTATTAACCCTATGTGAGTTTTTTTGAGTGAATGAAGGTACAGGGGCTGGTCGGAGCCACAGATCATTTTAATAACTGAATTATTCACTGTATCTTGTAATTACAGTGTGCAGTGCACACACTGATAACACGCTGACGAGATCAGTTATCAACACCGGTCATTGTTATGAACACAGTATGTCCTTGACCCTTCGACCCACCCGCAGTAGTGCAGAGGGGAGCCCAGCTGCAGCGCTGTATGTTCCCCTGATCTGTGAATCTGAATCTGTGACGGTAGCACTTCTGTGAATGTCAACAGCCTGTGAATGTCATTTAAAGCGAGACCTCCGGGGGGCTACGCCGGAGAGACCCTCACAGGAGGACTACGGGTAAACCAACCAGCAGCAGACTCACAGGAACAGCAGCTAGGTGGCGCTTCATTTCCCCTCGAGATCTTCACCGTAACAACAACCCACCAGCTGTATGAACTAGAGCGATCTGAACCACTAACTGTATATGATATTATACAGTATATATATATATTTAAATATATATATATATATATATATATATATATGTGTGTGTGTGTATGTATGTATGTATGTGTATATATATATATGGAAAGATAGATAGACAGATAAATATGTAGTGATATATATATATATATAAATAAATAATCACTACATATCTATCTATCTATGTGATATACACTTGCCTACTTTAAAAATTATATAGGTGTATATATCATATATATATATATATATATATATATATATATATATATATATATATGTATATATCGTTTAAAAAATATGCATATACATAATATATAGTCAGTGATTGTATATATCATATATATATTTTGAATGATATATACACTCACTGACTATATATAATGTATATGCACATTTTTAAAAATTATATATATATATATATATATATATATATATATATATATATATATATATATATATACACTTATATATAATTTATAAAGTAGGCAAGTGTATATCACTATATATATATATATATATATATTGTCAATCACTACTACGCTCTCTATCTATCTATATATATATTTATAAGAGTCAATAAATGCATATATCATATCATTAAAAAAAAAAAAAATATATATATATATATATATATACGATATAACACAGACACTTATTAAATTTACATATCTGTATATACGTATGTACAAGGAGTGTGTATATATATAGTTAAATGTGTGTATATATAATTATTACATACTTATTTACTGTGTATATGGTATAAATGATATATACACACATTGACTGTACGTATATAGGATGTATTATAAACCCTCTCTGACTGTATGTGGTTCAGTCCTGTACTCCTGAAGCTTATTCCCCCAGTAACAGACTTCAGGGTAAACTGAACCTCTGAGGAAACGGGACCCGTGTGATAAATGGTGATTATGCAGATGATCTGGCTGCAGTCTCAGTTCCGCCCTGAAAACGTCGCCCCCTGCCTTCTCCCTCTCGCTCACCCTCTGGAGAGAAGTACTGGCGGAGCAGCTGGTCCTGGGCTCCAGAGGACAGGGACAGGATATTGATGGCAGCTGAATCAGTCATGGCTCCACCGAAGCCCTTGATGTGCTGGTACTTCTGCTCAGGAACCAGAGTGATCCTCACAGCTGAGAGAGAGAGGGAGGGAGAGAGAGAGAGAGGGAGGGAGGAGGGAGAGAAAGAGGGAGAGGGGGAGAGAGAAAGAGAGGGAGAGAGGGAGGGAGGGAGAGAGGGAGGGAGAGAGGGAGAGAAAGAGAGGGAGAGAGGGAGAGAGAGAGAGAGAGAGAGAAAGAGGGAGGGAGAGAGGAAGAGCACAGTAGGTGAAACTGGGTCAACAGGAGCAACTTGTGGTGGACAGTCTGAGAACACTTCCTCAACATCATGACACGCTACATCACACCTGCACGCTTCATCACAGAGCGAGCAGTCCAGCCTGGTTAATGGGTGGTCTGCAGTCACGTGATTCTGATGATGCAGGGGGTCCAGGTGGAGGACAGGAAGTAGAAAAGCAGAATAGGTGGGGTGAAGGTGAGGAGCCTGTACTGCGCTGGTTTAGACCAGGTTAGGAAAGGTCCAAAACGAAAATCCCAGCAGAGCTACCTTCTCCTCCAGAGCTACCTTCTCCTCCAGAGCTACCTTCTCCTCCAGAGCTACCTTCTCCTCCAGAACTACCTTCTCCTCCAGACGTCCTTCTCCTCTAGAACTACCTTCTCCTCCAGAGCTACCTTCTCCTCCAGAACTACCTTCTCCTCCAGAGCTACCTTCTCCTCCAGAACTACCTTCTCCTCCAGAGCTACCTTCTCCTCCAGAACTACCTTCTCCTCCAGAGCTACCTTCTCCTCCAGAGCTACCTTCTCCTCCAGACGTCCTTCTGCTCTAGAACTACCTTCTCCTCCAGAACTACCTTCTCCTCCAGAGCTACCTTCTCCTCGTCATTTTCTCCTAGAACTTCTCCTCTAGAACTACCTTCTCCTCCAGAACTACCTTCTCCTCCAGAGCTTCTGCTTACCTCTCCTCCAGACGTCCTTCTGCTCTAGAAGCTACCCTTCTCCTCCAGAACTACCTTCTGCTCCAGAGCTACCTTCTCCTCCAGAGAACTACCCTTCTCTAAATGTCCTTCTGCTCAACTACCTTTCTCCTACGTCCTTCTCCTCCAGACGCCCTTCTCCTCCAGAGCTACCTTCTCCTCCAGACGTCCTTCTGCTCTAGAACTACCTTCTCCTCCAGAGCTACCTTCTCCTCCAGACGTCCTTCTGCTCTAGAGCTACCTTCTCCTCCAGAACTACCTTCTCCTCCAGACGTCCTTCTCCTCCAGAGCTACCTTCTCCTCCAGAGCTACCTTCCAGAGTTCCTTCAAGATGCTAGAGCTATTCACCTTCTCCTCCATCCGCCCTTCTCCTCTAGAACTACCTTCTCCTCCAGACGTCCTTCTCCTCTAGAACTACCTTCTCCTCCAGAGCTACCTTCTCCTCTAGAACTACCTTCTCCTCCAGACGTCCTTCTCCTCTAGAGCTACCTTCTCCTCCAGACGTCCTTCTCCTCTAGAGCTACCTTCTCCTCCAGAGCTACCTTCTCCTCCAGACGTCCTTCTGCTCTAGAGCTACCTTCTCCTCCAGACGTCCTTCTCCTCCAGAGCTACCTTCTCCTCCAGAGCTACCTTCTCCTCCAGAGCTACCTTCTCCTCCAGACGTCCTTCTCCTCCAGAACTACCTTCTCCTCCAGACGTCCTTCTGCTCCAGAACTACCTTCTCCTCCAGAGCTACCTTCTCCTCCAGAACTACCTTCTCCAGAACTACCTTCTCCTCCAGAGCTACCTTCTCCTCCAGAGCTACCTTCTCCTCCAGAACTACCTTCTCCTCCAGAGCTACCTTCTCCTCCAGAGCTACCTTCTCCTCCAGAACTACCTTCTCCTCCAGAGCTACCTTCTCCTCCAGACGTCCTTCTCCTCCAGAACTACCTTCTCCTCCAGACGTCCTTCTGCTCTAGAGCTACCTTCTCCTCCAGACGTCCTTCTGCTCTAGAATCACCTTCTCCTCCAGACGTCCTTCTGCTCTAGAGCTACCTTCTCCTCCAGACGTCCTTCTGCTCTAGAACTACCTTCTCCTCCAGACGTCCTTCTGCTCCAGAACTACCTTCTCCTCCAAACGTCCTTCTCCTCCAGATGTCCTTCTGCTCTAGAATCACCTTTTCCTCCAGACGTCCTTCTTCTCTAGAACTACCTTCTCCTCCAGACGTCCTTCTGCTCTAGAACTACCTTCTCCAGCGGTCATTCTGGAGTCAGTCTTATGAAATGTCAGTTCAGTGCGCAGCAGTGTTAGCCAGTAGCACCCTTCATATTTCAGTTCCTCTCCGATCCACCGTATACCACATCCCCATTCATTCATCCCATATAGACAAAACCCACACTTCCCCATTCGGGCATCATGGTGACCATGGTGACCACATGACCTGACTGATGAGGTTTTTGGTGGTTACTCTGATCTTGTACAGGTGTCTTCTCACAGTGGAAGGAGGGACAGTAGCACATATGAATGTTCTCAGATCAGAAGCAAGATGCTCTTCCAGGTGGTTGCTAGGTTTCCCATTTTTTCTTGTTTTTGAACTCCCCTTCTGGAAACTCCCCCTCGTGACTGTTCACTTTGACCTTTCCACCTCCTTGAGCATTATCTGACTCATGTACACACTCCTCTAGAGCGCTGGATCAAACTCTTAATTCATTCTAGGATTGGTACGGGTGTGGTGTCAGCCTGCGTGGTGTAACTCACCTCTACCTGTGCTGTTCTTCTGCACCTGGCCTTGCTCCTTATGCAGCCTGCTGCCAGCCTCGCTGCTCAGGAACGTCAGGAAGCCACCCACAGGAGGTAAACTGACCTGGCCGACAGAGTCGCAGTACGTGGCATTGCACTCGCACACCACGGAGCTCTGGCTGAACAATCGCGCCTGACAGCTTTCACTTCCAGCTGCACACAGAACACACAGCATGTTCACACGGTCATTCTGGACCTGCATCATCTACTATCTGGGGTCATGGAAGTACAGGGCTAAGCTGGTTTAAGCTTTGGGAATATGAAGGACACTTTGGATCTTCACATTCCTTTTTCTCCCAAATTTCTCCCAAATGTTGGACACTGAACATTTTCATACAGGCTACAAACGAGCTAACAAACGAGCTAACACTCCTACATTAGCACACATGATGGTAAGTCTACTGTTAGACTACTAAACACTATTATTTCCAACACCAGATGCTCAAACTTACTTTGGTCTTACAAGGTCAATTCAACCCCCAGCAGTATTAGGACGGGGGTAGCCGTGGACCTGAGATTAGGGAACCGGCCTTGTGACCGAAGGGTCGCTGGTTCAAGTCCTTGAACCGGTAGTAACGCAGTAAAGTGCCCTTGAGCAAGGCACCTAACCCCCAACTGCTCCCCGTGGATAAGGTTGCCTGCCGCTCTGGGCAGATGTGCTCACTGCCCCCTAGTGGGTGTTTAATTTCCAATGGACACAATGGCCCCAAAACTCTCAACTCAGAGAGCGACTGGCCTCACATGATTTCTTATAGCAACATTCATATTTCGATTTCTTGACGATCTCATTATCCAGAGGATCCAGAAACATTCAAGGGAAGCTTGTACAGCAGTGGTTTTCCAAAACGCCATTCATTTTCTATGGGAACTCGGACCGGGAGTTGCTGTGAATATCTAGGAGAGGTCAAAAGGCTGGACTGTCTGCATGGTCAGTACATCTGACAAGCATCGCAGCATGTGAGCAGTTCCTGTATCAGCTGAGAGTCTTTCAGTTCTTCTTTAGAGGCTTCCAGTTTCTGGTTTTTGGTTTCTCGAGACCTCTTTTGAAATCTATCCATCCATTTCCAATGATGTCTAGGTTGGGGGACGGTGAGGACCATCAGTCAACCATAATATAAAACCTACCTCCTTGTATCTACACTCCCTGTCCATTCTGTCAGCTCCACTGACCATACAGGACACTCTGTAGGTGTGCAGGTCCAGACTGTAGTCCATCTGTTTCTCTGTGTACTGTATTACCCTGTTCTTCAATGGGCAGGACCCCCACAGGACCACCACAGAGCAGGTATGATGTGGGTGGGGGATCAATCTAAGCCCTGCAGTGACACTGACATGGTGCTGGTGTGAGTGGATCAGACACAGCAGTGCTTCTGGAGACCTTAGTGTCACTGCTGGACTGAGGATCGTCCACCAACCAAAACAAGCCAGCACAACAGCGTCCTGTGGGCAGCGTCCTGTGCCCACTGATGAAGGACTAGAGGATGAGCTATCGTCTCTGACTGTCCATCTACAAGGTGGAGCAGCAAGGTGGTGATGAGGCCTACAGCGGCAGATTAACTCACCTCTGGTGTCGCAGACCAGCGCAGCCAGAAACACAATAAAAGCACCTGACCCCCTCATGACTCCTTCGGTCAGCTTTATCTCACCTGGGTAAGAACCAAACAGGTACACGTTACTGCCAACAGCATCAGATAGCAGATGGGCCAATGAGTCTAAAATCCAAGGGCTATAAAGAGCATTATAACAGTATAATAAACAGAATGAGAAAATAATTAACAGAGTGAGGTTGACCTTAAATTAGGAAACTAAGGATTAAAAAAAGGAACTAAAGAAAAGAGGAAAAAAGCAGGTTAATTTAGCTTCTGAGCCGAACTTGTCCGTTCCACCTTAAATGGTGCAGCAGTTCCATTCTGGCGCCTGAGGCGCCAGAATGGAACTGCTGCACCATTTAAGGTGGAACGGGAAAATTCCAATAAGTAAAATTTTCCGCTTGGTTTTGTATAAAACAGTAACTCGGTTACCCTCTCTGTTACAACAGGTCCTTCTCCACCTCCTCGCTATCCTGCAGTCACGAACAGACGACCCTCTTGCTCGTTTCTCCTCCTCACATCGCTGCTGCACAGCACTGTCAAAGTTTACCTTCCGGCTTCTACTCCAGTGCGCGGTCATATGACCGTCACGTGACCGCCACTTTTTTTTTTCATTGTCATTGCGCCATATGGCCTGTAGATGTCGCCAAAGCAGCGCAATCCATACCTGTCAGCCCTTCATTGCCTTAAACACACTCCTCTTCCATAGAATAGCTGCAGCCACAGGGAATTGTGGGGAAGCAGTGCTATTGGGAAGCAGGATAACGGTTACAGGCGGTTGTGGGGTCCTTAGCAGGTGGCTAGTAGCATCTCTGGTATTCTGGCTCGTCTGCCTTCACGCACACTGATCCATAGGGTTTAATAAAATGTTGGCCCACCCTTTACAGCTGTAACAGCTCCAGCTCTTCTGGGAAGTCTCTCCACAAGGGTTAGGAATGTGTTGATGGAAGGTCTGTCCTCCAGATGGAACTTCTGTGAGTCAGACACTGGAAGAAGGCCTGGCTCTCAGTCTCCGCTCTAATCCATCCCTCTATCGGGTGGAGGTCAGGACCTGTGACCAGTCAGCATCCACACTGACCCACTCATGTTCTTGTATGGAGCTTTGCTCTGTGCAACACTTGTGCGGTCATGCTGGAGGCTGCTGTCGTCCCCCCTGACCCACAAAGTTCCCAGAGTCTCTGGTGCTGAAGCATTAATCTCTCACTGGAACAGGGCGGAGCCTGTGAACCACCCCCAGTAGGAGGGAATTCCACCACCACTCCACAGTGCAGCTTGTACTGTTCACTGGTACCGCCAAGCCAGACTCGTCACGGATCACCAGACGGACGAAGCGTGATTGTTCACTGACGCCTCCCTGCTCTAAAGAGCGGAGCTTTTACACCCACTGCGTTCCACGTTCTTCTCACTAACGTCTGTGGTGATGTAAGGCTGGGATGCAGCTGCTCGCCAGGAAAACCCATTCCATGAAGCTCTACACTGTTCCTGAGCTGGCCTGAAGGACAAGTTGGAGGTCTGTAGGAACACTCTGTAGAATTGGTGAGGACCTATACCCTCAGTACTAGACCCCCCTTACATGTAACACTTGGTATCAGCTGCTGTTTCTCAGTCCCACTGTGTTTGACATGTGTGGAACACTTAGTGGAGGGAATTTCACACTTTGTAGCACAGGTGGAGCCATCACGGTACCACGCTGGAGTTCACTGAAAGAGCAGACCCGTTCTCTCACTAAATAGTCTGCATGTCTAGGTGCTCGGGGTTATACACCTGTGGCCATGGAAGAGACTGGAACACCTGGATTCAGGAATGGTATACTAGCCCTTTACACCGTTTACTGTTATATCAGTTTTCTCAGTCCGCTTATGTAGAACACTTGAAGTTGTATTTGAGCATACAGACACTAGAACGATGACACAGGCTGACTTTCAGGGACCCTTAGAACTTTGACGGACACGTATGATGAGGCCAAAGGTTAATTACGGGGTTCTGGACCTCCTAGAAAGCGGAGAACCCGTGTGCTCCCTGCAGAGGAATGCTTGTAATGTGACCGGGGGCTGTTCGCACGACAGCCACAGTCTTGAAACCACAGCTACAAACTCAGCCAGTTCAACCGCCTGGGACAAAAAGAGGTCGGAAAAAAAGGAGCAGGAATTCCATCTGGTTCTGGTTCATAAACCCCCACAAATGTCATAAGTGGACCTCAGGGGAAAATATTACTCAAGGAGGAGCAGAATTACGGGCCTTTCAGTGATGTAAACAGATGTGGGTGGAAGACACGTTTTCTGGATATCTGAGCAGCGTGTTTCCATTTTAGGGAATCTGCTGGGTTGAGCGAATTTGGGAAGAGAGGGAAAACGCAGACGCCTATGAGAGCAAGAGGAGCATCCTGCACGACTCTGATCACTACGCACGCGTGCGGGACACATGGAGCCGATGTGCGGAGCCTGGTGTTTTTTTAACCTCCACTTTTATTATCAAAGACAGGAGCAGCATATATAACCTTTATTCAGTATAGTGATACACAGGAAGAGTCGGAGCGAGAGAGGAATACGGATTAGAGGAAAGCACACAGTCTTTCCAGAATG
This sequence comes from Prochilodus magdalenae, assembly GCA_024036415.1. Classification (NCBI taxonomy): domain Eukaryota; kingdom Metazoa; phylum Chordata; class Actinopteri; order Characiformes; family Prochilodontidae; genus Prochilodus; species Prochilodus magdalenae. Next base: position 35,968 of record JAMWET010007108.1, read on the forward strand.
GATGGATTTCTGTTGCTGAGGAAGACGAGTTCTTTCTTTCCCTCCTCCGTTCGACCTGCAGGAAGAAAAACACAGATTTCCGTGAGTGCCGTTCCACTGTTGCGGTGAACGCCACGGTACGGCAGGTGGAAGCATGTCGGAGTAGATGGTTATACCAATGTAGCCCCATCAACAGAACAGCTGCACCCAGAAGGAATTACCCAGCAGGACTGAGAACTGGTGTGTAGGTGTGACATCGTGAGACATGCTAATGACTCGACTTTCACACCTGGCCGCGCATGTGACGTAAGCATGTGACCCAACACCACCATTACAGACACTCAGTGAGCAGTGGTGTCCTCCATGAGTCCTCCTGTTAGTGCAGCACCATCGGCAGACGGCTGCACCACGCAGGACTACATGCACACAGACCGTTACCACGACTATCCTTAACACCACGTCACCGTCACCAAAGACTGCAGTGGTGTCGTACCAGACTGTCATGGAGTGACTCAGAATGGCAGCGGGTCATCTTCAGTGACGAGTCCCGCTTTAGTCTTGGTGGAGACGCCCAACGAATCCGTGTGTGGAGGCACCGTGGTCAGCACCGAGATGAACGGTTAGGAAGACCTGGTGTCCCTCCACCTCCACCCCTACCGCACCATCTGCAGGAACTGTGTGAGGATGTTCAAGCTGCATGGGATGGATTATCACAGGACTCCATTAGGAACCTCTACAGCTCCATACCGAGACGCCTGGCGTGTTGGGTTAGCAAACACGGCGGCCCGACGCCATACTGAGAGACAGACTTCTGTATGTGTAGCTCAATAAATATTGATCATATCAGTCTAAATTTATCATCAGTTATTGATCCTGGTCACCTTTATCCTCCTTCCCAACACACCCGCACTCCCACACCTCCTTCTGGGTGCAGCTGTTCCTTTGACTCTTATAGATTATGTATATTAATATTTTACATATGTCTTATTCTGTGAGTTTATAGACCGTTTGCTAATTAGACATCTGATTACCGCCTGACTTGTGTAGACCACGTTTTCTTCATTATCTGATTACGGCTTAGTGCTGAACAAATTACTAACGAAATCTGATTTTCTGTAGTCATCAGATTATTAAACACATGTACAGACACTCATCTAAGCTGCTTCATCTTACTCAGACACTCACTGTGTTGATGCTGCAGCCAGTTGCGGTCCATGTAGTACAGGTAACAACTCTCAAACTCCTTATCGCTGTAGTTGGAAACGGGCACTGGCACGAAGGGGTCCATGCGATCAAAGCCCTCCTAAAAGAGGAGAGGAAAGTGCCATGCAGGTGGGTTTCCTTACTGGGCATCACAGTGTCAGTGCATGTGTGGGTTTACTGACCTCTCCCAGCAGCTCCATGGGCAGGTAGGCCGAGCGAGGTTTGAACAGAGAGCCCGTCTGAGACAGCGTGGTGAGGATGGCGCCCCCTCTCTGCCGTAGAGGAGAAAGGTGATTAGGGCCGAGAGACAAACAGCACAAAGGTCCTGAACTGAGGGATACGGTAATTTACCCAGTCATTTCTCAACATCTTCCTCAAGTTATGGATGAGTGTTAGCTCCTCTGGCAAAACCTGAAAGACAAAAGAAACATATTCATATCCCACACTGTCATTCTGACAGACCGTAATACACTACAGTAAGTGTAGGGGGCAATATGACCCACACGGTCATTCTGACAGACTGTAATACACTACAGGAAGTGTAGGGGGGCAATATGACCCACACGGTCATTCTGACAGACTGTAATACACTACAGGAAGTGTAGGGGGGCGATATGACCCACATGGTCATTCTGACAGACTGTAATACGCTACAGGAAGTGTAGGGGGTGATATGACCCACACGGTCATTCTGACAGACTGTAATACACTACAGGAAGTGTAGGGGGGCGATATGACCCACATGGTCATTCTGACAGACTGTAATACGCTACAGTAAGTGTAGGGGGCAATATGACCCACACGGTCATTCTGACAGACTGTAATACACTACAGGAAGTGTAGGGGGTGATATGACCCACATGGTCATTCTGACAGACTGTAATACACTACAGGAAGTGTAGGGGGGCAATATGACCCACACGGTCATTCTGACAGACTGTAATACACTACAGGAAGTGTAGGGGGGTGATATGACCCACATGGTCATTCTGACAGACTGTAATACGCTACAGTAAGTGTAGGGGGCAATATGACCCACACGGTCATTCTGACAGACTGTAATACACTACAGGAAGTGTAGGGGGTGATATGACCCACATGGTCATTCTGACAGACTGTAATACACTACAGGAAGTGTAGGGGGCGATACGACCCACACGGTCATTCTGACAGACTGTAATACACTACAGGAAGTGTAGGGGGCGATATGACCCACACACTCATTCAGACAGATACCTCACTCTTGTCCTCCTTCTTCAGCGTTGTTTTCCCCCACAGTGCATTCACTCCATCTACAGCCACAGCCAGTTTGTAAGCTCCCTCTGTGGCGCCCCCTGCCTGCAGCCTTAGCTCCCTCAGAAGTGCCCCCACCACATCGCTGCTGCTTTTCACACGGGACACGCCCTGAGAGGAGGGGACAAGGCACAATGAAGACGAATACAACATGAAGAGGGAGCTACAGGAAGGAAAGGAGCACTAGAGGAACAGAGAGGGAGCCTAACAGAGTGAGTGAGAGCGGGTTTGGTGTGTGATGGTTCAGATGGTCTTCACAGTGGTGGTGATGGGAACCAGGGTTCTCGATGTTGAGAACACAATAGACACTGTTGACTATCTAACCTACCAGTGAAGCTGGTGATGGTGATGAAAATCTGGAAAACCTGGAAATACTAAGTTCCTTTGGGGGACTATTTGACCTCACAGCGCCCTGCAGCATGTATCCCTCCACCATGAATGGAGTTTAAGGCTGAGATCTTCTCCACACTATCATAAACAGCGTCTCAGACATCAGGCAGCGTATTCAGAACCACCTCATGTAGGAACTTCCTGTGAGGGGGCTTTTAGAGGGGGACGTCTGGTTACCTTCACCTCTGTAGGTACACCACCACTGTAAACAAATTGGCATACAACTTGTTTACAGTGTCACATGACCTTGGCAAACCAATAAAAAGCAGTAATAGGTGTCTGTCCAGGTATTGCGCTGGACAAAGGACTGGGAGTTGAAAACCGGACGTAGTTTCTGACAGTATCAGTGATACCAGGCTGTTACAGGTTATGCTAATCCTTAGCTTCTCTGATTCAGTCAGTTTTCATACGTGCCAGGCCATAACCGGAGTTTAGCGGGGTGACATGATGACACATATGACTTTGATTGGAGAACCGGCGTGAAGGAGGCTCACCTGGTCAACCAGCTCCCCTAAAGGCCGGCCTTCCTCTGTGCTCTCTCTCTTCGTCCACACGTAGCGCTGCGTTGTCTTTAACTGCTCACCAACAAGAAAGAAGGGGTCTTTAGAAAGAGTGATCAGTGAGGGTCCAGACCCTTAATAAACAAACATACCCTCATCATCAAAACAACAGCTGCACCCAGAAGGAGGTGCGGGAGTGCGGGTGTGTTGGGAAGGAGGATAAAGGGGACCAGGATCAATAACTGATGATAAATTTAGACTGATATGATCAATATTTATTGAGCTACACATACAGAAGTCCGTCTCTCAGTATGGCGTCGGGCCGCCGTGTTTGCTAACCCAACACGCCAGACGTCTCGGTATGGAGCTGTAGAGCTTCCTAATGGTGTCCTGTGATAATCCATCCCATGCAGCTTGAACATCCTCACACAGTTCCTGCAGATGGTGCGGTAGGGGTGGAGGTGGAGGGTCACCAGGTCTTCTAGACGTGTGACGACAAACCGTTCATCTCGGTGCTGACCACGGTGCCTCCACACGCGGACTCGTTGGGCGTCTCCACCAAGACTAAAGGGGGACTCGTCACTGAAGATGACCCGCTGCCATTCTGAGTCACTCCATGACAGTCTGGTACGACACCACTGCAGTCTTTGGTGACGGTGACGTGGTGTTAAGGACAGTCGTGGTAACGGTCTGTGTGCATGTAGTCCTGCGTGGTGCAGCCGTCTGCCGATGGTGCTGCACTAACAGAAGGACTCATGGAGGACACCACTGCTCGCTGGAGGTCTGTAATGGTGGTGTTGGGTCAGTCAGGTACAGAGATAAGACCTGTCCTTGGTTACCGAGTGTGGAACTTAAATCATTAGCATGTCTCACCATGTCAGACCTACACACCGAGTTTCTCTCCTGTGGGTTGACTCCTTCTGTGTGCAGCTACTCTTTTGACGATGAGGGAAATTGGAGTTTTACATATTAGTGAGATATTGGAAGTTGCCGTGGGAGTACCTTGGAGAGAAAGTGTTCGTTGGTGGTTTTGAAATTCTTCAGCCAATGCGAGGCCTGGATTGGCTGATCAAAGCGACCGGGGCGGGACGACGAGGGCAGTAGCTCCCGGCAGTTCTTAACCCACAAATGAGCTGCAGGAAAACAGAGAACGAGAGACCACATGGTGAATCAGTTCGGTTCATGATTCAGAGGGTTAAGATTTGGTTTGGTTTACTGGTGATTTGAGCCGCGATGGTTCGATACACTAAACAGCAAACCAAGCCTTATTCCATCTTCACCAGGGACCCCAAAAACAGATCTGGACCCCTAACTCTTTAGCGTAGCTTCTCCAACTGGCTCAAACCAGGACTGTGTTCAGCCTTAACAATATAAAGCAAAGTGTTAATTCATAGAGAATGTGCCGATGGACGCTGAACACTGTAGCGTCATGTAGGTGTTAGCATGTTAGCACGATGGCAGCTATGAAGGCTATTCCTGGAGTCCTATTCAAAGAAGCTTCTTCTAATGTCTGCACCGAGACGGAGCGGACATCCATTGTGCATGCTGCCTTTTCAATAGAGCCGGGTTTACATACACATCACTGCTGATTGGCCAACACCTCCGACCTGCCCATTAAACCAGAGCACCCCTCCCTCCCTGGAGAAGAGGAGGAGGTGCCCAAGCAGTAGGAACGAAACCCTGGGGAGGATTCTCATTTACGAAACCAGAACTCAGCTCCTCTGACAAAATCACGTGAGCCCGTAAGGCGGGTTCAGCTTCCCGTAGACTTCACGAGCTCCGAGCATACACACAGCATATTCACAGTGGTGGTGAAGGTAACCAGACGTCCCCCTCTAAAAGCTCCCTCACAGGAAGTTCCTACAGGAGGTGGTTCTGAATACGCTGCCTGATGTCTGAGACGCTGTTTATGATAGTGTGGAGAAGATCTCAGCCTTAAACTCCATTCATGGTGGAGGGATACATGCTGCAGGGCGCTGTGAGGTCAAATAGTCCCCCAAAGGAACTTAGTATTTCCAGGTTTTCCAGATTTTCATCACCCACATTCCATACACACTCAGAAGACACGTGTAGGTTCACTGGTGGGTTGGAGAGTCGATAAACTGTCTATATGTGTGTTCTAGACATGGAGAACCCTGGTTCCCACCACCACCACTCTGAAGATCATCTGAACCATCTCACCCCAAACCCCACCCCGTTAACACCATAATCATAACTAGCCATTAAAATGTGCAGCATAAATCCTATAGCATTTGGTTTCCTGCCACAGGAACCTCAACCCCCGGTTGTTGACCAGTATTGCACAGTAAGAGTCTAATAGTCGCTGTACGGTGGTTATGTAATGAGAGCTGACTGCACGAGTCCCTCACCATCTGGTATGTGTAGGACTATCCAGCCTTGAGTGGAGCAGAAATGAAGCGCATGGCACAGAGACAGAGTCTTCCCACAGCCCGTCTCTCCATCTAATACACCGTCAGGGAAAATACTCTCGTGCTAAAGGTTAAGTGATGGTCTGTTGGTTATGGAAGCTTATATAAACATGACGTTCTGCCAGAAAGCGATTCTAAACAGTCCCCCGGGACAGCTTGCTTTAGATCAGAGCTACGAGGCTAGCTATCAAGACATAAGCATCACCCTCATACTGACTGGAGACCTACGTCACACTGCACCACGTGGAGGTGTTCGGTAGTCTACAACAGAGAGCCTGAAGGTGCTGTAGACTGTCAAACTGCCTATGGGGAGTTCATTCCGAACCGTCGTAGCGTGAACCTCAAACACTAGCCTTCAGATGCAACTCCTGGATTTCCAAACCGGGCCGGATCCCTAAAGGGAACAGACTCATTAATATTCACACCCCCATCAATCACATACAAACACAGCAACGGAGCTACAGCACCAAAACGGTGGGCTAGGTGGAGAACTCCAGCGTTCCAGGTTGTCGGCGCTCTTCATTCCCTTCCCAAGGAATCCCACTGTCAGTGGCACATGGTGGATGTTCATCTTTAAGCCAGGCTGAAGCTGCTTCCTGTTCACCAGCCTCCTAATCCAATCTTCCGTTCCACCTTAAGGGCTGCCGCTGGTACAGGCGCCAGCTCCATTTAAGGTGGAGCTGAACATTCCCAATGCAAGCAGCTCCCACATCTTTAACAGGATCCGGGAACACCTTTAACCCTGCGGTCTGCACATTCCACTCCGGACAGATTCCCAAACCTCTCTGGATAATATGGAGCAGCTCCGCTCAGCGTCTGACCCTGAAGAGACTGAAGAGAGGAGCAGCTCCACCTGTATTAGCACCACCACCCCAACAGCAGCCTGTAAGTAGCAGCCATGCTGTGTGATTGTATCCGTGTGTGCCGGTTGGAGCAGATCATCTTAAACTGAGAGCTCCATAGTGAGGATCAACTTTACTCTACTGTGTGTTGGTGTCCAGATGGAGCCAGTAGCTAGTACAGGGAACGTTAGCGGCTAGCATTAGCGCCAAGTAACTAGCATAGCTAACTATATAGTATGAGGGCGGAGCTTATTTACACAGAGCCTCATTTTATTTAGTCTATTTCCACATGGTGCGTCTGTGTGATCGTTGGGGGAGGCCGTCTCGCTGTAAACCAGCCAATCAGAGCAGAGCTCATCTAATTATTCATGAGCTCACCAATAAAAAGGGAAACAGCTGGCTTCATTCTAGAACCTGATCATAGGGAGGAAATGGGCACAGAGTAGAACCACATCTGGGCTATTTTCACCCTGAACAATCTAGAACATCAGAGAGTAATACTCGATATGTGCACCATCGACTATTTTTACAACATCGACAGTAAACTGATGGTGATACCAATCCAGCGTATCGGATCAGTGCATCCCTAACTTCGTCTGTGCTCCTGTCCTTCCTTCAGCGCAGGGAGAAAGGATACAGAGGACGTAGCGCACGGCAGGTTGGCTGTAGTCCGCTCTTTTCAGGTAGGAGATGAGCTCCAGGGCGGGCTGCCTCACCATCACACACGCTTCATTAAACGTCTTTATCTGCAAACAAGCAAAGCCTTATTAGACCACGATGGCCAAACAGCCGCCTCAGGAAACCAATCAGCTCCTATTCGGAATCTTCCAGCACTCGCATGACGGGAATTCACATTCGGACTAAAACCCGAGTCCCCTGTGACTGAAACTACCTCATAGCCTGTAACCCCTCCACCAGCACCAATAACAGCTGGGACTGGATGGGGCATGTACGGGCAGGTTTCTGGATGGAGGCCACATCAGTGTTCAGACACTCCTACACCAAAGAATTGGTCAGTCGGGCCGGATTGGGTGGACGCCTGATTTGGTTTTACTGGCTGATCCAGGTGGATTTCCGAGAGGATTTGAATCTGGCGGTTCGGTGGGCTGGTCCAGATGTGCGAATGCTCTTGAATGTTCATCATGCCAATCAGCCATATGTGCAGCCCCGTGAACACGAGAGCTGTCATCTCGGAATACCAGGATAGGAATGCTATGGCCTGGTTGTCCACCAGCTCAAGTCTACTGTCACCTGAACCAAAGAACCATTCCCACCTAATTGAAACACCCCCAGAACTTCACATAGGGGACTCGGTTTTGTCCGGGAGGCTTATAATAAAATCATCAAATAAATAAATGAATATATTAACAATAATAATAATACACAAAGACACGTAAGCAGAACACAGGACCATGCAGAAAAACACTGAGTACCTGCATCTGGAAGCGCGGGGGCAGTCCGTGTGGGAACAGTGTGCGGATGTGTGCTGGAGGGAGGGTGTAGTACTGGCCAGCGTGCAGGTCTGTATGACACGTCTGTGTGGAAAGCCAAAGACATACGCACATCAATTACTAGACCACTGCTGCGTCCAGAACCATCCAAAGCCGGTCCGGACCTTCGTGGGTCACAAAGCAAATTCTCCTACCTGACCCCGCCCCCCGATAGGATGCTCCACCTGTGCAGTCCAGTGGTGAAATTCCCTCCTACTAAATATTCCACAGTCCACTGTCAGTGGGATTAGAACACAGTGGGAGTGATGGGGAACGACAGCAGCTCAGACAGGAAGTGTTAGACCACGTACAATGACAGAGCGGGGTCAGCGGATGCTGAGGGTCATAGGTCACAGAGGTCACCAACTTCCTACAGAGTCCATCACTACAGACCTCCAACCTTCATGTGGCCTTCAGATCAGCTCAGGAACAGTGTGTAGAGCTTCATGGAATAGGTTTCCATGGTGAGCAGCTGCATCCCAGCCTTACATCACCAAGCGCAGTGCAGAGCGTGGAACGCAGTGGTGTAAAGCTCCGCCCCTGGACTCTAGAGCAGTGGAGGCGTGTTCTATGGAGTGACCAATCACGCTTCTCCGTCTGGCAGTCCGATGGACGAGTCTGGGTTTGGCGGTACCAGGGGAACGGTACTGACTGCACTGTGCCGAGTGTAGAGTCTGGTGGAGGGGGGATTATGGTGTGGGGGTGGTGTTCAGGAGCTGGGCTCCGCCCCTTAGTTCCAGTGAGAGGAACTCTTAATGCTTCAGCAGACCAAGAGACTCTGCACAGAGCAAGCTCCATAAAGACATGGATGAGCGAGTCTGGTGTGGAGGAACTGGACTGGCCTGCACAGAGTCCTGACCTCCACCCGATAGAACACCTTTGGGATGGATTAGAGCGGAGACTGCTCAATATTTAATCAATAACGTTCATGCATAACTTCCCGTTTAGCATTAGCCCAGCGCTGTGACAAGCTCATCACGGCCTTGTCACTAAAAGATGTGTGTCTATGAGAACGCTGACGATGCCGTCCGGACCCCTCTCCAGAGGGGCTGCTGCTGCACAGCACCACACGTTTCATGCATGCACACATGCAGCCGGGTGTTTATGATGTGGTTATCTTTTCCGAGCTGCAGTTTGTAAACACCGCTACCTGTTATCCTTCATCTACACCATGGTCGTATTTCACGCTCACTTTTACAGGCACCAAGCTGTAAACAATGTGCAGCTTTGAGGTGAGGGGGTGGGCGGCAGGGCCCTTACGTAAGTCACAGCACCGCACGCAACGTGCACAGTGAGCTCGTGGGGCTGGACGGATCTGCTACATGATGCGTCTCAACAAGTACACCTCCACCACAAAAGGGCAGCAGGGTGGTGGAGTGAGAGGAGCTGCTGCCGCACAGCATGAGAGGAGTGGGTTTGATTCCTGGCTGGAGCGGGGGGCGGATGGTGTCCCCGTGTCTGTGCGGGTTACTCCCACAGAGATGCTAGGTTGCTCCCGTTAGCTGTATGTCTGTGTATCTGCCCTGTGAAGGACTGGCGGCCTGTCCAGGGCACTTCCTGTCTTCTGCCCAATGAGTGCTGGGATGGGCTCAACAATGGCGCCACCCAGTGGTCTGTGGGAGAACCTCTTCCCATCTCTGGTATTTGATCAGTGCTGCTGTCTGGAATAACAGGGCAAGCCCTCGCCGGTAATCTACGCACTCCGCCATCTTGGTACTACTCTGGTGACGCTGATGGCGTATCCTTGACGTTCCTTGCTTCTAATGAAAGCTGGTGCTAATGCAGGCTGGTTCCCTGGATACCACCATGGTTCTAGGAAGCCTGAAAGGAGCCAGTTCCAGAATCAGGGTTCCCTTTGCTTGGAAAACCGATCGGAATGGCTCTGTATGTTTACCTCTCAACCGGTTAGTTATTCAGGAATTTTGGAAAGTCAGTGGACTCCTCCTTGTACATACCGGGTCGCTCTCCGACGTCCTGAATACTGAAAACTGGTTTGACACATCTGGATCTACCGCCACCGCGACCTTCTCCACCTGCTGCCCGTTACCGCTGACGTGGAGTGACCTCGCCTGTGACACCTGGACAAGACAGAGTTCATCAGTGGGCCTGGCTCAGAGCGCCTGGCGACGTGTAGCGACGGCGAAGATGAAGGCAGAGCCACTCACCGTCAGACGCAGCCTGTGATAGAGTCTCTGTAGGTTCATGATCTGTGGAGGAATCACAGGAGGAGCTTCAGTCTCACCATCGTTCAGTAACCCAGAACCCTGAGGAACCCGCAGAGCGCCCGCACAGCTCAGGCAGCTCCCATGATTGTTAAGGTAACTTGGGTGGTCGCTAAGGGGTTGCTCGGTAGATGCTATGGTATACCAAGTGGTTGCTAGGCAGTTGCTAAATGGTTGCTAACGTGCTGCCAGGTTGTTGCTTTGGTAACCAAAGTGATTGCAAGGCTGCTGCCTGATGCTTGCAATAATGGCTAATGTGTTGCGAGGTGGTTGCCATGGTATCCCTGGGAATTGCATGGTTAGTGCCTGGCACTGCCTACAGTATGCCTGGTGGTTGCTGGGGTGTTGCTAGATGGTTGCAATGGATGCTATGACATTGCAAGACGGTTGCAACGATTGCGAGCCTGTTGCAATGTGGTTGCTATGACATCCCTGGTGGTTGCATGGGTGGTGCTGAGGGACGCTGTAGTACTCCGGGAGGGTATAAGGCTTTTCTGGGTCATGGCTTTGGTATCACAGGTGTTGCTAACTTGTCACTATGGTTAGCTTTTTGAGGACTGGCTGTCTGTTGCTATGTGTACCAGGTGGTTACGAGGGTGCAGCAAGGTGGTGGCTAGGGTGTCACTACAGGGTTACTCGAAGAAGAAGGAGGAGGAGGAGAAGAAGAAGAAGAAGAAGGATGAGGGTGGAGACAGAAGAAGGAGCAGACAGCAGAAGAAGAAACAGAAGGAGAAGAAGACTGCAAGTAAGAAGAGGTAGAAGAGGACGAGATGGAGAAAATAAGAGAAAAAGAGGACAAGAAAGAATAAGATTAAAGATGAAGAGAAGAAGGAATAAGAAGAGGAATATTGTAAAGAAGATGATGGAGAAGAAGAAGATGAGAAAGAATAGGCAAAGGAGGAGAAGGAGAAAATAAGAAGAGAAGGAGAAAAGAAGAAGGAAGAAGAAGAAGAGAAGGAGAAAAAAGAGGAAGAAGAAGAGAAAGAAAAAGGAGAAGAGGAGGAAGGACAAGAAGAGGAGGACAAAGAGGATAAAGAGCAAGGAGGAGAAACAGAAGAGGAAGGAAAAGCAGAAAAAGGAAGGAGAGGATAAGGAGGATGAAAAAGTGGAGGACAAGGAAGGAGGAGGAGAAAATAAGAGGAAGAAGATGAGTAAAAAGAAGAGGAGGGCGAAGAAAAAAAAGAAAGAGGAGAAGAAGGCAAGAAAAAGAGAAGGAGAAAAGAAGATGAGAAAGAACAACGAGAAGAGGAGGACTAAGAAGGAGGAGGAGAAAATAAAAAGAGGATAAAGAGAAAGAAAAAGAGGAAGAAGAGGATGAAGAAGAAGGAGGAGAAGAAGCTGCTAATAGATAAGAACTGACTGCTGGTCCCCAATATTACATCTCCATCCAGACTGCTCGGGTTTCTGAACAGGCCGGTGCCGGTCAGTACCGCTGGACCCGTTTAATCAGGCCCGGGTTTAGTAAACACTGGTAATGAATCAGCGCGTGTTTAATATCCGGGTATTTATGTCTACCTGTGTTATTAATACCCTACAGCACACACACTGCTTCTCCCCATCAGGTCCTCATCTCTCCCGGACGCTCCTAACAGGCTTCCCCCCGACCCGTACCACAGAGGAGGGAGGAGAGACCCTGGGGGGACAGGGCCGCTGTGGGAGTAGTCTGACCGGGTCTGAGTGGATCTGAGAGAGACTAACCTTGACAGTGTCAGGTCCCGCACACGCTGCACACGCGCAGAGCGAAAACACCGCACAGATATGAACACCGTGTTCAGCTCCTCTTACCGCGCTCAGCTCCGCACACCAGCCAACACAGCCCAACACAGCTACTCCAGCAGGAGCGGTTCATAAACGGAGGAGGAAGCGGAGAAATCACTGTTTACGCCCCACACACGCACCACGGTACCAACACTACCACAGCGCAGCCATGACGGCTTTGAGCCACCGGATGTTACGCCACGCTGTAGACGGAAGCTACAAAATAAAAGTCCGTGAATCGAACACTAAGACTGGAACACAAACGGTAAGTACTCTCTATTCACTCAATAGATTTGGCTGTATATATAAAATAATAATAATAACAATAATAATAATAATAATAATAATAAATGGCTTCTGTTCGACATGTAACCCACAGTTTGAGTGTAAGAAGCCTTTATTTCATTACTTATTTTTTATAATGCCATTTAGGATTCAGACATTACATAAATAACAATCCACTAATTCCATAAATATATAATATAAATAAATAAATAATAAGTATATGGAATGTGTGGGAAAACGAAATGAGTACATGTGTATATCCTTGGCAATGTTTCTACCACAGACCTTGTTTTCTGTGTCTCTGGCCAGGAGACATTTATTTGCTTACAAAAAAAGCCCTACTAATATTAAAATAAATTTAAATAATATAATATTACAGTAGCTAGTGATCTTACATATGGTGATAAATCTGTTTAAGCATTTCCAAACCTTTCCTTAGGGAAGCCCAATAAACCTGGTTGTTTTTCCGGTGCCTATATTTATTGTCATTTATTCTAATGGGTTTTTTTTTCTGTGTTTTTACAGGTAAAATAAACTTATTAGGAAGATAAAGTGTTAAATCAGACGTGTGTACGGTGCTGTAAGGGTGGGCGACATAGCTGATTCTCGTATCCGTCCGATACTGAGTAATATGAAGTCTCCCGATACCAACACTAATCCATATGAACGTCTCTGTGTTAGACATGCCATGTGTTCTGAACGGGTTGAAATGCTGGGTGTGCCTTCAGTGAACATCAGGCAGCACCATGATAGGAGTGGAGGAAGGAAACTGGAAAACTACTCATCCTACCATCACTCATCCACCAATACATCCTTCCATCCACCCAACCACCCTGCCTTTCATCTATCAACCCACCCACTCACACTTTCATCCAATCACCCCTTCGTCTTCAAAGATCGATCCAGTCTTAAACACGCCCACCTACCCATCGTCCATCCGTCCACCTATTCCCCCACGGTCCCATCCATGCACCCATTCCACACAGGTCATGCAAACTTCGCTAAAACGGCCCTGAGGTGTAGAGCATGACCAGCGTCTCATGGTCACAAGCTCATATAGAAGTGATGGACAGGTGTCCAAATATATTTGGCCATATAGTGTACATGACTTTCATATACAGCTGCACAGAGCCCAGCAAGCAGCCCATGACTAGGACTGAAAGCCCTGGACAGCTTTGGGATGTGTTCATTGACAGGCCTGTTATAATACGCTATAACAATTTCTCTCCCTTATGACCCTCTAAACTCCCTGCAGCGCTGTTATACAGCCCGGCCTCAGCAAAAACGCTCGTACATCATACCACAACAAGGTTCTGAGACTGGAGCCCAATCTGGGACTCTAGAGAACCAGGCTCAGGGTTCTTTAAACTCTCTATTAGACACTCCTACCTTGCTGGTCCACCTTGTAGATGGACAGTCAGAGACGATAGCTCATCTGCTGCTGCACAGTGCAGCACTGGTCATCCTCTAGTCCTTCATCAGTGGGCGCAGGAGGCTGCCCAAAGGACGCTGCCCACAGGCAGGGGCTCTTGGCTGCCATTCCTCTCTCAGGGTCATGTCCTTCTCCCTGGGAACCCAAGAGCAATGAGAGACAGAGTGCTGCATCCCCCTTTACAGAGTAGCTTATTTACCAGCAGCTTGAGGCATCACTCCTCATGGTGCTAGCGGTGGTCTCTCAAATGCTCTCAGACACCAGCTGCACCGCAGACACCAGTGAGAGAGCTGCATGTGTCCATCTCCAGCCTCCTTTGGCTCCTGGCGGAGAAGCTGGTAGATCGAGGGTGGAGGCCCGAGGTGGATGCGGGTCATGGCTTAACAGGATAGATCATGCAACCCTGCGGTATGTGTGTTCACTGGGACAGTGGTTGGACGCTGCATGCCTCCATACGCCAAGGGGTTCTGCTTGGACGGTGGCCGCCGCCATACTGAGAGACAGACTTCTGTATGTGTAGCTCAGTAAATATTGATCATATCAGTCTAAATTTATCACCAGTTATTGATCCTGGTCACCTTTATCCTCCTTCTGGGTGCAGCTGTACTTTTGATGATGAGTGTATATAGATTCGTTGGGCGTCTCCACCAAGACAAAAGCGGGACTCAGCACTGATGACGACCCGCTGCCTTACCGAGTCACTGGCGACGGTGGCGTGGTGTTAAGGCTGTTGGGTCACTCTGCGCATTTTTCCATCCACTGCCACCAACAGCGTGCTATGGTAGCATCCGCATGGCGATATGGTGCCCAATACATCGATACCACCATCCTGTTCCCTGGAGCCTTACTACTAGAGGACAAGTTGAACGACTCGCATGCCCCCTCAGACAGACAGACAGATAGATAGATAGATAGATAGATAGATAGATAGATAGATAGATAGATAGATAGATAGACAGAAAGACAGAAAGACAGATAGATAGATAGATAGATAGATAGATAGATAGATAGATAGATAGATAGATAGATAGATAGATAGATAGATAGATACATAGATAGATAGATAGACAGACAGACAGACAGACAGACAGACAGACAGATAGATAGATAGATAGATAGATAGATAGATAGATAGATAGATAGATAGATAGATAGATAGATAGATAGACAGACAGAGAGACAGACAGATAGATAGATAGATAGATAGATAGATAGACAGACAGACAGACAGATAGATAGATAGATAGATAGATAGATAGATAGACAGACAGACAGACAGACAGATAGATAGATAGACAGACAGACAGACAGACAGACAGACAGACAGACAGACAGATAGATAGATAGATAGATAGATAGATAGATAGATAGATAGATAGATAGATAGACAGACAGGCTGATAGATAGATAGATAGATAGATAGATAGATAGATAGATAGATAGATAGATAGATAGATAGAAAGACAGACAGACAGACAGACAGATAGATAGATAGATAGATAGATAGATAGATAGATAGATAGATAGACAGACAGACAGACAGACAGATAGATAGATAGATAGATGGATAGATAGATAGATAGATAGATAGATAGATAGATAGACAGACAGACAGACAGATAGATAGATAGATAGATAGATAGATAGATAGATAGACAGATACAGACAGATAGATAGATAGATAGATATATAGACAGATAGATAGATAGATAGATATATAGACAGATAGATAGATAGATAGACAGACAGACAGACAGACAGATAGATAGATAGATAGATAGATAGATAGATAGATAGATAGATAGATAGATAGATAGATAGATAGAATGATGGAAGTAAGACTGTTATGAAAGTCTAATGGTACGCAATGAAAGTATAGAGACTATGTAACATATACTGCCTTGAAAGTATCGTTACCATGGCGATTGTATGTACAGTAATAAACCATAGAGTGTAGATATTAATCAGGAGAACAGAGCAGCTGTGTATTTCCCATTCACCAGTCACCTAAAACCGTCCAATCAGAGGCCGGATGATGGGCAATGGTAGCTGTACACTGTAAACACAGTACAGAAGGTATTATATATATGTATATATATTATATAAGGTATTAAATACATGTGGGACCTTATAGGACATAGAGAAAGCGGCAGTGCCCAGTGACATGAGTACGGAGACCTGGTGTTCAGTTAGTGTCCAGTAATGTCCCGGCCCAGTGAAGAGGAGGTGTACAGTGTGATCGCTGTCGGTACAAACGATCTCCTGTACCTTTCTCTGCTCCGGTGGAGCTGTATGAGTCTGGTGCTGCTCCGCTGTCTGACCAGAAGGTCATGAAGCGGGTGTGATGTACTGTCCAGGAGAGCAGTGAGTTTGTTAAGTGACCTCCTTTCGACCACCAGCTCCAAACCATCCAATGGGCAGCCCAGACCTGAGCCAGCCTCCCTGATCAGTGAGGTGAGAGTCTATACCCATGTATATATAGGTGTATGTGTGTATATGGTGGGACTGTGAGAGTAGACAGCAGCAGGAGTATTACGCAATACCCCAGCAAGCACCCCAATAGCGAAGGGTTAAGAAAAGCACGTGACCCCTTCCCTTCAGCGCACAAACAAACCAAGGAGTTCACGCGTCCGGCGTTAGCCAGTGGTCAGCTCTGTGTTTACACTCGCACCGAGACCACCATTACGCGCGGCTCCAGCCCACCAGGGCGCGAGTTTGTTTGTTTGTTGTTCGTCGTCCGTGCGACCAGTGAGACGGATCGAGTGGTGTCCAGCGCGGCTCCTCCCCCGAGCAGCAGCCCCGGTGTTATGTGCGGGTACACGGTGTTCGGCTGCGCGTTTTGATGTAAAACAACTGCGCAAGAGCCGGAGAGAAGGAGGGGAGGTGTAGGGAGGGAGGAGGAGGTGGTGGTGGTGTTGGTGGAGGTGGGCGGGGGGTGCAGGAGAGCTCGAAGGGGGGAACTTGAGTGTCGTACTGCTGTTGCACAATGTTCATCTTCACGGGTCCATCAGTCGCCGGACGCGCAACATCCCTCCGTGTACGGCGCGCGCCTCGCCGAGCTCACTTGGCAGATTAGCTCGGGCTGTTGTGGTGCGTCTGTCTCGCTTGCTTGCTTCCTTCCTTCCTTCCTCCCTCCCTCCTCTTGCCGCTGCCTCCTCTTCTCCTCTTCTTCTTCGCGGCGTGGGTAAGTCAGAGCTAATCTTGATCAGCCTGCGTGGGGTTTAGCCTTGTCTGGCGGCTGGGCTGCCTCAGTAAACAACTGATGTAATTCGAAACTGAGGCTCTTTAGGCCTTTAGGATTGGGCTGCTGTTAGAATACGCAGCTCTAAGGCTCTTAAGGTCGTGGCTGGCTGGGCTTTTAGCATGTAGGCTAGCGCAGCCTAACCTCGTGCGCTGGATGAAGGGTCCATGAGTGATTTTCACTCTCTACTTTTATTGCAGCCGAGGCTTTTTCCCCCCCTCCTGAATTCCCCGTTCCACCTTAAGTGGCGCAGCAGTCCCGTTCTGGCGCCTCTGAATGTGACTGCTGCTGCCTCTGGCGCCAGAATGTGACTTCTGCGCCTTTTAAGGTGGAACGGGGAGTTAGAAAAATCGGACGGCAACTTCAGAGTCTTAAGGCACTTTTACTTACCTCCAAAAAAGCTGCCTATTGATGATGATGATGATTATTATTAATATTATTATTATTAATAAATAATAATAATAATAATAATAATAATATATTATTTTTGTTATTATATTACCTCCTCGTGCCCTATAAGGAGCTGTACCCTAGTTCATTCTGCTTAGCTAGATCAGAGTACCGTCTCTTGGTTCCTGAGTTACCCTGTACTGTACCGTACAGTAAGGATCACTCTGAGTTCACCCCACAGTGCCGAGGCCTCATGAGTCACATCTGATATATATCACTGTTGACTCATCTCAGCCCCCCCCGGCTCCAAAACCCCCTGTGGTGGGCTTCAGAAGAAAAAAAGAAAGTTGGTGAGACCACCTGAATGAAGGGTGCTAGTAATACGTGGCGAAGGCTGTATGCTGGTTTGGTAAGGTCGGGCATTGACGGATGCTCAGTGACCAGTTCGTAGCATAGGGGCTGGATGGTGGCTCCACCAGCTCCACAGCCCTGTAAACGGCCCACGCTCAGGCTCAGGAGCGGCCTGTTCTTCTGGGATGATGTATGTGTATATAGGCTCATCATCAAAGGTATAGTTGGGCGAGTAGCTGCACCCAGAAGAAATCTACTGAGGGGACTGAAACTTGGTGTGTGGGTTTGACATGGTGAGACAGGCCAATGATTGAAGTTTCACGCTCGACCGCACACGACGTAATCAAGGACGGGTCTTATCGCTGTACCTGACTGAGGCAACAGCCACCATTACAGACCTCCAGCGAGCGGTGGTGTCCTCCATGCACCGCGCAGGACTACATGTACACCGACCCCTACCACGACTGTCCTTAACGCCAAAGACTGCAGTGGTGTCGTACCAGACTGCCATGAAGTGACTCAGAACGAAGCAGGGTGTGGAGGCACTGTGGTCAGCACCAAGGGGAATGGTTTGTTGTCATGCGTCACTGGTGGCCTGGTGTCACTCCACCTCCACCCTTACCGCACCATCTGCAGGAACTGCGTGAGAATGCGTTGTACATGTTGCTTGTGCTTTATAAAGGGACTGAGGGTTTCTGTGGTAGAACACGGTCGCACTATGGGTAGGGTGTTGGGTTTTCCTGAGGAGACCCGAAGGCTGTGTGCCTTCTTGCCGCGGTTGGTGCTGTTTACAGCTAGTTGGGTGGTGTTATGGGCTGTAACCTGGTGCTGTTACGTCTCCTGAGGACTCGCAGTTCACCTGTATTGGTTTAGAAGAAAACAAATATGCAAATTGTTGAATGTTCAGGTCCAGTCCTGCCTTATTGCCCATGTTCAGGTCCAGTCCTGCCTTATTGCCCATGTTCAGGTCCAGTCCTGCCTTATTGCCCATGTTCAGGTCCAGTCCTGCCTTATTGCCCATGTTCAGGCCCAGTCCTGCCTTATTACCCATGTTCAGGTCCAGTCCTTCCTTATTGCTCATGTTCAGGACCAGTTCTACCTTATTGCCCATGTTCAGGTCCAGTCCTACCTTACTGGCCATGTTCAGGTCCAATCCTACCTTATTGCCCATGTTCAGGTCCAGTCCTACCTTATTGCCCATGTTCAGGTCCAGTCCTACCTTATTGCCCATGTTCAGGTCCAGTTCTACATGATTGCCCATGTTCAGGTCCAGTCCTACCTTATTTCCCATGTTCAGGTCCAGTCCTGCCTTATTGCCCATGTTCAGGTCCAGTCCTACCTTATTGCCCATGTTCAGGTCCAGTCCTACTGTATTGCCCATGTTCAGGTCCAGTCCCACCTTATTGCCCATGTTCAGGTCCAGTCCCACCTTATTGCCCATGTTCAGGTCCAGTTCTACCTTATTTCCCATGTTCAGGTCCAGTCCTACCCTACTGCCCATGTTCAGGTCCAGTCCTACCTTATTGCCCATGTTCAGGTCCAGTCCTACCCTACTGCCCATGTTCAGGTCCAGTCCTGCCTTATTGCCCATGTTCAGGTCCAGTCCTACCTCACTGCCCATGTTCAGGTCCAGTCCTTCCTTATTGCCCATGTCCAGGTTCAGTCCTACCTTATTACCCATGTTCAGGTCCAGTCCTTCCTTATTGCCCATGTTCAGGTCCAGTTCTACATGATTGCCCATGTCCAGGTTCAGTCATACCTTATTGCCCATGTTCAGGTCCAGTCCTACCTTACTGCCCATGTTCAGGTCCAGTCCCACCTTATTGCCCATGTTCAGGTCCAGTCCCACCTTATTGCCCATGTTCAGGTCCAGTCCCACCTTATTGCCCATGTTCAGGTCCAGTTCTACCTTATTGCCCATATTCAGGTCCAGTCCCACCTTATTGCCCATGTTCAGGTCCAGTTCTACCTTATTGCCCATGTTCAGGTCCAGTCCTACCTTATTGCCCATGTTCAGGTCCAGTTCTACCTTATTGCCCATGTTCAGGTCCAGTCCTACCTTATTGCCCATGTTCAGGTCCAGTCCTACCTTACTGCCCATGTTCGGGCCCAGTCCTACCTTACTGCCCATGTTCGGGCCCAGTCCTACCGTATTGCCCATGTTCAGGTCCAGTCCTACCGTATTGCCCATGTTCGGGCCCAGTCCTACCGTATTGCCCATGTTCAGGTCCAGTCCTACCTTATTGCCCATGTTCAGGTCCAGTCCTACCTTATTGCCCATGTTCAGGTCCAGTCCTACCTTATTGCCCATGTTCAGGTCCAGTCCTACCTTACTGCCCATGTTCAGGTCCAGTTCTACCGTATTGCCCATGTTCAGGTCCAGTCCTACCTGACTGCCCATGTTCAGGTCCAGTTCTACCGTATTGCCCATGTTCAGGTCCAGTCCTACCTTATTGCCCATGTTCAGGTCCAGTCCTACCTTACTGCCCATGTTCAGGTCCAGTTCTACCGTATTGCCCATGTTCAGGTCCAGTTCTACCTTATTTCCCATGTTTAGGTCCAGTCCCACCTTATTGCCCATGTTCAGGTCCAGTCCTGCCTTATTGCCCATGTTCAGGTCCAGTTCTACCTTATTGCCCATGTTCAGGTCCAGTCCCACCTTATTGCCCATGTTCAGGTCCAGTCCCACCTTATTGCCCATGTTCAGGTCCAGTTCTACCTTATTGCCCATGTTCAGGTCCAGTCCCACCTTATTGCCCATGTTCAGGTCGAGTCCCACCTTATTGCCCATGTTCAGGTCCAGTCCTACCTTATTGCCCATGTTCAGGTCCAGTCCTACCTTATTGCCCATGTTCAGGTCCAGTCCTACCTTATTGCCCATGTTCAGGTCCAGTCCTACCTTATTGCCCATGTTCAGGTCCAGTCCTACCTTATTGCCCATGTTCAGGTCCAGTTCTACCTTATTGCCCATGTTCAGGTCCAGTCCTACCTTATTGCCCATGTTCAGGTCCAGTCCTACCTTATTGCCCATGTTCAGGTCCAGTCCTACCTTATTGCCCATGTTCAGGTCCAGTTCTACCTTATTGCCCATGTTCAGGTCCAGTCCCACCTTATTGCCCATGTTCAGGTCCAGTCCTACCTTATTGGCCATGTTCAGGTCCAGTCCTGCCTTATTGCCCATGTTCAGGTCCAGTCCTACCTGACTGCCCATGTTCAGGTCCTGTCCTACCTTATTGCCCATGTTCAGGTCCAGTTCTACCTTATTGCCCATGTTCAGGTCCAGTCCTACCTTATTGCCCATGTTCAGGTCCAGTCCTACCTTACTGCCCATGTTCAGGTCCAGTCCTGCCTTATTGGCCATGTTCAGGTCCAGTCCTGCCTTATTTCCCATGTTCAGGTCCAGTCCTACCTGACTGCCCATGTTCAGGTCCAGTTCTACCTGATTGCCCATGTTCAGGTCCAGTCCTACCTGACTGCCCATGTTCAGGTCCTGTCCCACCTTATTGCCCATGTTCAGGTCCAGTTCTACCTTATTGCCCATGTTCAGGTCCAGTCCCACCTTATTGCCCATGTTCAGGTCCAGTCCTACTTGACTGCCCATGTTCAGGTCCAGTCCTACCTCATTGCCCATGTTCAGGTCCAGTCCTACCTCATTGCCCATGTTCAGGTCCAGTCCTACCTTACTGCCCATGTTCAGGCCCAGTTCTACCTGATTGCCCATGTTCAGGTCCAGTCCTACCTCATTGCCCATGTTCAGGTCCAGTCCCACCTTATTGCCCATGTTCAGGTCCAGTCCTACCTCATTGCCCATGTTCAGGTCCAGTTCTACCTCATTGCCCATGTTCAGGTCCAGTCCTACCTCATTGCCCATGTTTAGGTCCAGTCCTACCTTATTGCCCATGTTCAGGTCCAGTCCTACCTCATTGCCCATGTTCAGGTCCAGTCCTACCTTATTGCCCATGTTCAGGTCCAGTCCTACCTCATTGCCCATGTTCAGGTCCAGTATCCCACTATGAACTCACATGTTTATGTTCCATTTGCCAGGTTTTTGTGAGCTACTCAGCTAGCCTTAACATGCTAGCTAGCCTTAGAGCCACCTTGCTAGCTAGGTAGCTGTGTTTGTCAGCTTGTCAGATTGACAGGCCTGTCAACTGAAACTCAAAGATGTTCAAGAGGCTGTTTAGCCTTTACCAGTGAGTGCTAACGTAAGCTGGTTAGCCGTCTAGCTAACGTTAGATCCCACAGGCTGTACACTCCCCATCCCCGTCAACTGCCGACTCTCCTCTTTCTCACCACAGGGAAGAGGTGGAATGAAAACCTCAGCCAGTAGAGTCTAGAACTCGTATCGCTCATGAAGCGAGGCAAACATAAAACGAGAAGAGAAGCGAAACCAAAACAAGTTACTCAGAAACCAGCGTTAGCTTGTTGCTAACTGTAGTTCTTCTCCTCCTCGTCTGATGAGTCGTTTCTGTCGTATGAAGACAGCCGTGCGGCAGCAGTAATATCAGAACACCCAGAAACCCATCTCCAGAGCCGTTACAGTGTTTATCAGTATTACAGCTGTTCCGTTAAACGGTGCTGAAAATGTTCAGAACGTACTGAAATCGCCTCACCAAGCTCTACATCAAACCCACAGATGACACCAGCCGCCCTGCCTTCCGCCATGTTCCCCCCAAGACAGTAAACAAGCCCACAGTGCTGCTACACCCGGGTCTTGGAGAGCGTAGCTGCCTTTGGTTGGTGCCGGACCCTGTTTACCATGGGTTTCTGAAGGGGTGGTAATCCACCAGGGTTTTAACCATGATTCAAATCTGAAACGGTGATTATGAAACTGGTAACTGTTTCAAGATGCGTCGCCCGAAGGGGCTTTTCCGAGTCTTCAAACCGGAGGTTCTCGCTCTAGAGACGACTAACGGAGGGGCTGTAGGATGTGAGTAGGCAGACGAACACACGGGTCAAGCGACAGTGGTGTAAGACGATATCTGATATGGTTTAATGTAAAGAGTGGTGCAGACTGTGTTTAAGACCTCTAGTTCAGCTAATGTCTCTCGAGTCCAACATAGACATGTAGCATAAGTAGGCATCGCTAATGTTAGCATTAGCACACCCTTACAGCCTACACTGGTTGTCAAAAAGCTAATAGTGTGTGGGATTGCACTGTTATCAGGAAGGAAGATAAAGGTGACCAGGATCAATAACTGATGATAAATTTAGACTGATATGATCAATATTTATTGAGCTACACATACAGAAGTCTGTCTCTCAGTATGGCGTCGGGCCGCCGTGTTCGCTAACCCAACACGCCAGACGTCTCGGTATGGAGCTGTAGAGGTTCCTGATGGAGTCCTGTGATAATCCATCCCATGCAGCTTGAATATCCTCACACAGTTCCTGCAGATGGTGCGGTAGGGGTGGAGGTGGAGGGACACCAGGCCTTCTGGATGTGTGACACCAAACCGTTCATCTTGGTGCTGACCACGGTGCCTCCACACACGGATTCGTTGGGCGTCTCCACCAAGACTAAAGCGGGACTCGTCACTGAAGATGACCCGCTGCCATTCTGAGTCACTCCATGACAGTCTGGTACGACACCACTGCAGTCTTTGGTGACGGTGACGTGGTGTTATGAGACCCCATGTGTGGTGCTGGTGTGAGCGGATCAGACACAGCAGTGCTGCTGGAGTGTTGAGACACTGTGTCCACTCACTGTCCACTCTAGTAGACACTCCTACCTTGCTGGTCCACCTTGTAGATGGACAGTCAGCGACGATAGCTCATCTGCTGCTGCACAGTGCAGTGTTGGTCCTCCTCTAGTCCTTCATCAGTGGACACAGGACGCTGCCCACAGGACGCTGCCCACAGGACGCCGCCCCCACAGGACACTGTTGACTGGATAGTTCTGGTTGGTGGACGATTCTCACTCCTGCAGTGACACTGAGATGTCCAGCAGCACTGCTGTGTCTGATCCACTCACACCAGCACCACACACACTAACACCACCACCACATCAGTGTCACTGCAGGGCTGAGAATGATCCACCACCCACCTCATACCTGCGCTGTGGTGGTCCTGTGGGGGTCCTGACCATTGAAGAACAGGGTAATACAGTACACAGAGAAACAGATGGACTACAGTCTGGACCTGTACACCTACAGAGTGTCCTGTATGGTCAGTGGAGCTGATAGAGTGAGTGTAGATACCAGGATGTTCTAATATGGCCGTGTAAAGGATAAAGGATGTAACAGCAGTCATCCAAATATGGCGAAACGAAGGAGAGGCATCTTAGATGGAGGAAGGTTTTCATCTTTTTGTTTTTCCGATCAGGGAGTGGCGTCCCGGGAGCTACTGAAATAGACTTGAGGAAGGAAAAAAATGGGGTGAGATTAAAGAGGATGAGAGAGGAAGAGGAGAGCAACGTGAATGCTCACGCTCGGCAGGAGGGGTAGGAGTTCAGAATAGAAGATGGGATTAGTGACGACGAAGTGGGGAGAGGAAAAAAGCGGGATGAAATGACTCATAGAAACACCCCTCTTTCTGCAGTGCCCCCTAGAGGTGATCACGCTTCAGTGATCAGACTGCTGGGGGCAGTCGTGGGCCGAAGGTTATTGAACCAGCCTTGTGATCGGAGGGTTGCCGGTTGATTCCCTTACCCGAGAGGAACGACTGAAGTGCCGTTGAGAAAGGCACCTAACCCCCATCTGGTCCTTGGGCACCTTGGATAGGGCAGCTCACCACCTCTGGCAAGTGTGCACACTGCCCCCTGGGTGTGTGAATGTGGGGTCAGTCAGGTACAGAGATAAGACCCATCAGTCACATGTCTCACAAGGTCACGAGCAGGTTTCATTCCTGTCAGTTGAAAAACCGGAATGTTTGGATCTGGGAGAATTTATGGGAGAGGTTATTACATCATGCATTTATTTGCAGAATTCCCGTCGTATCTACGTCACCCAGGTTGTCTGGGATGATAATCAGTTTGTAAAAATTGTTACATCGTTGCTAGTGTTTTTTTGCGGTTGCATATTTGGTATAACTAGCACAGTTTCCGTTTCTGCCAGAGGGGGGCGACAAAGCATTGGAAAATGGACATGTTAGCGCTAATTGTGACGTCCAAAACGTCGTAGACAAAACAGTCCCCCAAAAACCGTATTATTTTCAACGTCAGTGTTCCATATCAAACTCAGAAGACAGGTGTAGGTTCACTGGTGGTTTTGACAGACAAGGTGACCCCCGGTTCCATTCACCACCACTGTAAAGAGCATCAGAACCATCTGAAAATGAAAATAAGTGGACTTTAATGATAAGTTAAGTCGTTCTAAAACGGTTTTAGTGCAAAGAATGAACTCGACACGCTTCAGTACGTACCTAGATTTCTTTTCGTTGTTTTTTTTTTTTGGCCCAACTTTCCCTTTAATTCCAGTGGTTCCCTTAATCACTATTCCATAGATTCCGGGTTCAGTTTCAGCAGTGTATTTTTTTCCATGATAGAGAGTGATAAAGTAGATGAAGCTGAGAGAAAGGGAGGGAGGGAGGAGGAAGAAGGGATTTTTTTGGAAGGAGTAAGCAGAGCAACGCTGTGGAAAGAACTTCAGAGGAAGGAGGTAGAAGTAAAATGAATGATTGTGGTAAACTTTGAAAAGTAGGCGGAGGTCCCAGGGAGGGAAAAAAGGACCCTCAAATATCCTTTCCACTTTGCTCTGAGCTGAGCTACTAATAGCCACAGTGCGTGTACACACGCACACACACAGGCGCACTGTTCTCGGTGTGCGCTCCGCTTTCCTCGGGCCATTTTTCTTTCTACCGTTCCTCTGGGATTATTTTTATAGCACCAGATTCTAAATGGGGTACTATGAATGTTATAGCCAGTGAATCAATGCCCTGGAACGTTTCTCCTCATCAGACCTGAACTGAAACCAGACGCTGATGTTAAGGGCAATGTGGTGATGTGTATGTCGATACGTTTGGATTAATCACGTCACAGTAAGCATGTAGTGGAGAACAGTATGGATCTCATTATAGAGAGTGTCTAATATAGTTAAGCTGGGATGTCAAAAGCAACTTCCTGTTATTACTGCACTCTTTGCCGGTTCCATACTGTGACTGTACGGCCTGTAGAGCCTCACGTGCGTTCATCAGCTCCTTCTGGTGTAGATCCATGGTGACTTGCATGTTAACAGTGCTCCCTGCTGGAGAAACTTCAGAATGCATGTGTTTTCTGTAGTTTCTGTTATTTTCCGATTGTTAATCCTGACTAGGGTGAGCCACTTTCATAACCCTGAAGTGGAGGACATCGTTTGGGGGTTTGGGTCGGGCCTAAAACGTAGCACAAAATTAAAATAATAATCTAACCTATATAACATAAATAAATGCTTTACTCTCCTAACTAGGTGGAAGGGATGACATTCCCCACACTGACGGGAGTTTACTAACTGACTAGCATGTAGAGGGCTGACCTGCGGTTAGCTGGTAGGCGTATCACAACGTCACATGACCTTGTGAGCCAATGGTACACATGATATTGTTTTCGAGTGAACGTTTTAAAAAGATCGTCCCAAAAAGAGTAATAGGCGTCTGTCCAGGTACGTTGAAGTTTAAAAACCAAACTGTCCGGCCTAAAACCGGACGTGTGGCCGCCCTAAGTCTGACATGAATAATAAAAAATAAAAAAACCCTAAACAAATGACAGAACCTATAAACCTTTTCATAGACACGTAATCAGCACCGTTGTGGGTTTATCATTTATCATCCAGGTACGATCGTCTACTGAGCCGCCTGGGAATCTGTCTTTCCAGAAGGTAGCAGTTCTGTGTTCCTTGTTGTTTGAAAAACGGCTGCGTTATCGTTCTAGCTCTGTCCTTGTGATGGAAAAGAGAAGAGGAGTGTCCGCGGTCGATAAGCTAAAACTGAGTTACAGTGGAAGAATACACCAGTGAAGGAAATCAAAGTTTGGTGCCTCAGACAGAAATGTTAGCAAGCTAACTAACCTAGCTGATGTTAGCGCCCACTGCCACAAGCCAACTGGGCCATTTGTGGGTCTCCTTGATGTAGTCTTAGGGCTTTATAGTGTGCTATGAACTGACAACTTCATGTTCTGGTTGTTAGCTGTTTTTATATACTGCCCAGTTAAAATGAAGGTTAATAGCCTTAGCCTTAGCTAACTATCTCCTCCCTAGCTAGCTAGCTAGCTATGGTGATGCTAAGGCTAGCTAGCTAGCTAGGGAGGAGATAGTTAGCTAAGGCTAAGGCTATTCACCTTCATCTAGCTTGTCTGGCTGGCTGCTAGACGACTGAATCACAAAGATGTGGAATCATAGCAGGAAGCACTCTATACAACACAGACTTTGTTGAGGGTATCCATCAAGGGACAGTATGGTTTTTGTCAATGGGTGCTAACAATAGCTAGGCTAGCTAGGTTCACTAGCTAGCTAGAGCCTTGTGTCGCTAAACTTTATTTTCCTTATAGTTGCCAGTACAGTACTCACCTGGACATGAAGCGTCTGTCCCAGTTCTGTTTATCATCTTCATGTTTTTTCTTCTTTGACTTTGAAGATTCAGCCTCCTTTACTGCCTCGTGTCTGTTTTCTACTGAATGCTAATTTAAACCGTATGTGTCATTATTTAGGTTCTCAGACTTCTCACAACATAAAATGGTTCTCCAGCTCTGGTGTTCTAGCTATTATAGCTATTGGTGTTGTAGACATTTACCAACTTCTTGTTTGAACTTTCCCGCTCCACCTTAAAAAGGTGATGCACTCACATTCTAGCACTTAAAGCATTATAATACCTGCTGCACCATTAAAGGTGGAATGGGAAATTTGAGCTGGACTGGCAAATAAATCTGTCTTTAGCCGTGGAGTTTTACGACTGGTGGAGTTTCAGATTTAAGGAGATTTGATATCAAAGTGTGCTACCTAGAGTTTTATGGGTGGAGCTATTGATAAATATGCGCTATGGTATAACAGTTCAACAGGGGTTCTTCTTCTTCATGTGTCTTCCAGTTGGTGCTGTAGCACCACCAAATTCAAACTGCCGCTTCAGTGTAAAACCATGAAACGTGAGTGTCACTCTCTACCGCCAGTGTGTGGTTTATCTGTTCGGGGCTACTGGAGAAACATGGCGGTGGTAGTCTCTGTTGGAAGATGAGCTGCTCCTATGTAGATATGAATGCTCCAGCCAACAATTTGTAGTTACATGTAACTATACAGTAATTAAATCATGGTCTGTTATGTTATATTCTATTTTTGATGATGGCTGCCCATGGGGAGTCTTATATGGGTATGAAAGCCATATCATCAGTATTGGTATTGACATTGAAAAAGCCTGAGCAATCCCCGCCCCAGTGGCTCCACTGTTTCGGTGGTCCGGTTTGTCTGTTCCTGCTTATTCACAAACGTCAGAAACTGAATAGTGTGATGCATTACTGTGTTGGGCTGTGCAGTCATATCTCCTCCGTATCATCCGCCCTTCACAGCTGGACCCGCTCCTAGATTGCATGTCCTGGGCTGCATTAGTGTGCTCCTTCCCCTCGGGCTGGAGGTGGGCCGCTGGACTTTATGGGTCCCCTGTGCAAGTTAATGCGCTGAGGTCATCGCTCAGAACCTTCCATAGAAATGAGCTCACCCTGCATGGGAAAGCACCTGCCTTTTGAACAGCTCAGAATGGGAGTGTCGGTCGCCTTTTTTAGGAAATGGTTTAGGGAATTTCAGTCAAAGGGGCAACATGTGGAACTAAAGATCTAAAGCTGTACAATGCTTCCAGTACTTCCAGTGCTGCTGGTACTTTGGTGTGGTCCTTAAAGGGTCCATATTGAATCCTAGTCCATATGTTAACCCAACACGCCAGACGTCTCGGTATGGAGCTGTAGAGGTTCCTAATGGAGTCCTGTGATAATCCATCCCATGCAGCTTGAACATCCTCACACAGTTCCTGCAGATGGTGCGGTAGGGGTGGAGGTGGAGGGACACCAGGTCTTCTGGACGTGTGACAACAAACCGTTCATCTTGGTGCTGACCACGGTGCCTCCACACACGGATTCGTTGGGCGTCTCCACCAAGACTAAAGCGGGACTCGTCACTGAAGATGACCCGCTGCCATTCTGAGTCACTCCATGACAGTCTGGTACGACACCACTGCAGTCTTTGGTGACGGTGACGTGGTGTTAAGGACAGTCGTGGTAACGGTCTGTGTGCATGTAGTCCTGCGTGGTGCAGCCGTCTGCAGATGGTGCTGCACTAACAGGAGGACTCATGGAGGACACCACTGCTCGTTGAGTGTCTGTAATGGTGGCTGATAAGACCCGTCCTTGCTTACGTCACTCGAGCGTGAAACTTGAATCATTGGCTTGTCTCACGATGTCAAACCAATCCACCAAATTTCAGTCTTGTCGGGTAATTCCTTCTGGAGGCAGCTTTGTTTTTGAATGATGGCTATATATTTCCTGAGGTGGGCCCAAATATAACCCTAAACCTTTTCCATTCTAGTTTTTGTTGATTGATTTTTTTGTTGTTTCTTATTCTCTCTGTTCTAACAGGGAAGGATATAATGAGAGACGACAACACTGAAGTGGAGACATTTCAACATCGCTTGAACCAGCATTCCTCTCGCTGCCTGGAAGTATCATCATAAATTCCTAATAGCATCTAAAAGTGGCCTTGGGCTCCTCATCTGACTCTCTACTGAACGCCGAATGGATAAGAAACGGAAGAGCAATCCATCCACACCGACATCAGAGAGAGGAGGAGAGAACGAAAGGAAAAACATGAGGAGAACCAAAACAGAAGAATTGGTCGCCACCCCTAAAGAACCCGACGGCCAAGATAAGCCACCGCAAGACGTCCCAGGTAAAGAGGAGGACCATTCAGAAGCTAATGCGAAAGTCAGGATGGGACTTACCAAACGAACCAAGAAACCTCCAAAGAGCCTCGAGAACTTCATTTGCCGTCCCCCTATTCGAGTGTCTCAAAAGTCAGGGTCTGCGGGAGGGGATGGTGCAAGGGCTAAAGGCAAAAAGCCTAACCAGCCACATCAACCTTCGCAGAAGAAAGGCAGCAGCAACTCCCGAGCAACAAAGACAGGGTCGTCTATGACAAGTACAGATCCGAGTCCATCAACCGAGTCCCCTTCAGCTCTCACAGCTTCTAAACAGGAGTCTGCGGCCTCAGAAAGTCCAAACACTACAGCAGCCACAAAGGTAAGAACCGGCCTGTTACAGGTTCCTGGAAATGAGTTGTGTTAAATACTAAAGGATGAGGTGTAAGAAGCTAGATGTAATCCAGGTGAGCTTCCTTCACATCTAACGTGTGATTAATGAATATTACACCTATCCGAAAGTTTGGAATTTGAATGGATCCCAGGATATTTGAATAGACAGGGCATCGGCTACATTTGACCGCTATTCAGTTGGGATTAGTTGTACATGGAGAGGTGGGGTAATTGTTACCGGTGTTTCTCATTGTATTTATTCCTGTCCAGGAGTCAGTTTAGCCCACTGCGCTCTCCCGTATCTGTAAAGATTCCGGAGCTTTTTACCTTTACCTGAAAAAACGAGGCCCAAAATTTTGTCCTATTCTTCCTGAAAACACATCTTAAGGCGTGCAACCCTTTTTTGCACTGTCCTGCCTGTGTGATCAGCGTTTGGTTCTGTTGTCCTGTTAAAAAAAAACGGGATGTCCCTGAAGAAGACGTCGTATAGAAGGCTATATGATGCTCTAATATCTCAATGTGCTTTTCTGCATTATTGCTGCATCACAGTAGTGTAAATGACGGACAGGATGGAATACTGATTTGCTTGACCACACCTGCCCCCTCTACATGTTGTCCCAACTTTGCAATAAACACAAGTTTGAAACTAATATCAGAAAGTCATGCTGGTTTAACGGTTGATAAGTAAATATTCTTTATCTTTAGAAACGCTTTAAATCAATGTTGAAGTCATATATGAAACGTGGATTCTCTTTTTCTGATGAAACAACCTCCCTCCCAACAGACTCTCCCAAAACAAACTAGACAGAAGACAGATTTGAAGCAAGAACTGGCGCCGGAAGATCCTCCCAATACAGCTCGACCACCGTCGCCAAGCAAACTGTCCACTCAGAAGATCTCTACTCCTGCAAAGCAGACGTCCCCCAACTTGCCTGCTCCCTCTTCTCCAGCCTCATTGCAACAAGACTCCAGTCCACAAGAGGGCGTCAGACTTCTTAATGAGAACATGGTACAGCAAGCTCAAGCCTTTCCAAACTCCTGCCAGGACGAAACCCAGGAAAGACCATCTAAAAGAAACCCGGTGTCCCCTAAACAAGCATCCAGTCTTCCAAAGAAAGATTCAGAACAAACGGAAATTGATTCGGGGACGTTTTGGAACCTGGACAAAAAGGATGGTGAAGGTCATGTGGAAGATTCAGAAGGTTCTAGTGATCCCAGAACAGTGACCGGTGAAACAAACACAAACCAAAATGACGCTATGCAAAAGGCAAGTCCTTGTGCAAATTACCCGGCAGAAGGTCTACCTTCGGTCCAAGTAGACATTTCCCCGTCCCAGAGTAATCCAGCTGAGAACAAACCAGACTTCACAGAGACTAGACGAGCGAGCAGGGGGCCGGATGAAAACGAGGACTTGAACAGGACTTTGGAAGTGACGATGAAGTCATCCAAGGCTATTCCTATTCTCGAGCATCAAAAAGATCCCGGGATTAAAGGGTCACCTGACAGTCAGCCTGGAAAAAGAATTAAGCATTCTGCAAATCAGGAGCAAATGAAATCACACTCGGGAGATTCCGTATTAAACCCTCTAGGACTTCCTTCTCCATCCAAACCCTCAACAAATGTCTCTCCTTCACATATTAAGAAAGACAAAGCTTTGAAGAAACAGAAACCTAGACACCGGCACTGCAGCAAGACGGCAAAGAGGAGTAGCGACGGGAACCATGGACCTGCTTCCTGTCTGACAGAACCGCAGGGTAGCTCCGATAATGATGCTGCTCCGGAGGCACCGTCGTCACTTCGGTGTGAGCAAAAGACCGTTGGACAGCTTTCGAAATCGAAGTCTAAAAATGTCTCGGACGCCTCGTCTCCTAAAAAAACCCCGGTCAGGAAAAGAGGTCGCCCGAAAGTGAACAAGTCGGAAGAACCTTTACAAAGGAACAACCCAGAACCGTCCTACACTCCAGGTCCAGATCCAGAAACAAGGTCCACTCCGGTTAGGAAGCGAGGACGCCCCAAACGAAGCTTTTCCGTGGAAACCCAGCCAACCAAGAAACATGACTCGGGAGATCAGCATGTGACGTCTGAGGACAAAGTGAAAGACTCTCAACAGAAGTGCAGCAGGAGCAATAGAGTCATAATGAAGACAATCATCCGGAAGATAAACAAGATGAAGGTGAAGAGGAGAGACCAGCTTCTCACGCAGATTTTGCTGGGGCAGAAGCAGCGCTGCAGTACGGAATTTTCTCAGGAAGGCAGCGGAGCGGAGTTGTGCAATCCGGCTTCCCCTGCCACGCACTCCTTATCTTCCCTCGTAACATCTTTCGGAGGCAAGCTTGGTCCTCAAATTAACGTCAGCAAAAGAGGAACCATTTATATGGGAAAGAGGAGAGGCCGCAAACCGAAATGCGAACGAGACTCCAAGCTGATTTTCCCCCTGAATTCCCAACAGATGTCCGCAGACACCTCACGCTTTAACTCGGACTCTTCCACCATGTGCCAGTCGTTAGAGTCCCAAACTCCCAGCGGCCTAAAAAAGAATGCCACTGCGTCACCTGGCCGGAATTCCCAGTTGAATCTGAACCAGCTGAACGCCCAGAGAGGCAGGGTGACTTCCTTCATGCAGCTCAGCGAACTACAAAATTCCAGAGCTCATTGTGAAGCGGCGTTCAACATTGGCGTGGGAGTTAATGACAACAGCATGGTAGATAGAACTGACAGGGAAACAAATGGTAGGTTGGCTGCAAGTGCTGGATTTCCGTCAACATTGGCCCCGGGATCTGTATTCCCAATGTCTGGCCTTCAAGGGAATAATTCCGTGAAAGGAAAAGCAAAGACTCTTTCTTCCTTTCCTTCAGATCATCTCTCCTCTGTCCGTTTGCCCTTAGGCTCTGGTCGGACCCCAGATTCCAACGGGACACATATTGCCAATCCCCTGAACAAAGCTTGTTTGTGCCAGTATCACAGCGGGGCTTTTGACCACCTCACTTGGTTTTGGACTCTATCGGGGATACCCATCTGCTGCGCCGCTATACCCATCCTCTTACCCTGCATCCTATGTGCACCATTACTCCAAAAATCCCATAATAAGCCCCTCCAAGTTCCACAAGAAGAAGGCCAAGATCCCAAAAACCAAGGACGCCGGGGGACTCTGGGGAGGAAAGTCGCATGGCACGTACCCCAGAACGACCCCTCACTTCTCCTGCGACTGCTTCAGTCGACAAAGCTGCCAAAGGGAGAAGCAGAGGGAGAAGAGCCGGGAAGGAAGGGATGGGCACGGCCGGGGAGGAGAAAGGGAACAGGAGTGGCTACTTTGGCAAAATAAGTTCTCAAACAAGACTGAAAACTCCAGGGACCACCCGCCGTCCTTCCCGGTGTTCTCCAACATGCATAATAAAGACAGGACTGTCCCTTCAAACCTGAGACAGACGGGAGAGGCAAGGTGGTCAGAGCACCAGCCGCCTTGGCAGTGTGCGAGGGGTTTCCAACCGAAGCTTGGAAAGAGAAGTCTCAACCAAGAACTCTACACGAACGACCATGACCGGCGCTCCGTAAGGGGGCGGACGCTCAAGGATGGGGAAGGGCGGAAAGAATGGGGTGGAGGGGCAGAACAGTCTATGACGACACCCTCACACCGAGGAATTCAAGGGTAGGCAAAAGGGGGGTAGGAAAGCGCACTCTTTCCTGAAACAGCCGAAACTTTTCACCAGTGCACCCAATCCGAGAGGGGTCAGGAAGGGGAGTGGCGCGACCAGTGCCTCAGCGACCTTGATGGAGCGAGATGGGACATCGATGCCGGATTTCTCCTCTTTCGGGGACAAGAGGGCGGGTAAGGCGTCTCCTTGTTTGTACCGATTGAAAGTCCGGTCGTTACCGATTGGATTTCTGAATGAACCTCTTCAACTAGTGTTCGTTGATCGGACCTACGACTCCGCCATGAGTGTTTGGGAACTACCACGTAACTGCTACCGACCGTTTGGTACTGTACTGTTTGGGAATTCCGGTGTTGTAAGTGGGCAGTCTTTGTAGAATCCGAATGCATGAAAAGTACCACTGTACCAAACACAGCCGAACCCACACTTTCGTATCTGGAGATGATTCATTTCACAGGTCGAATAGCTCTTTGATAGGTCATTGTTTTCGGTGCATGCCTTTGGGAAAACGTTCCGAGAGAAGTCCGAGAACATGAAGAGATAATTACAGCCCGGGCGCATTTAAATCAGAGGAGTTGGTGTTTTGTTTGGGAGCGCTTCCCGTCGTTCGGCACCCGCGGTTTAAGGGGTTACGTAAGAAATCCGAGGGAGCAGACGGCTCTTTGGCTCGCGGTGGTATTACTTGAACAGATTCTCGTTGGCAGGCGAGCTCCTTTCAGAGGCGTACGCTTGTACTTGTGTTTATATATACGCTGCTGCACATTCACCGTGTTATGTGGTGTTCTGGCACGCGTGCTATTGTTGTTCACCTTATGCAACGCTGTTGGCCGGAGCGCTCGGTCCTCTCGCTCCTCGGCGGTGCAGATTGGACTTGTGGTACGGATGATCTGAGTCCGTGGTGTAGATGTGTGTCCGACCCCAGACGGACTCGTTTTGCAGAGCTCCCTGCCAGACACCTTGAGCAGCAGCGGAGGTTCTGTTTGGCTCATCACTGATCAGGTAAACATATGGTAAGCAGCAAACCTCAGCGTGTGAGGAGCATCTCCCAGCAGAAGCAGAGCTGTCATGTGGAGCTGAGTGCTATGTGTGCGGAATCGTGTGTGGGAGGGTGTTGGTATTAGAGACGGGGCAGGTAACAATTTTAAAGAGATACTGCAGGATAAAATGCATGAGCACTCACTGAACACTGACTGAGCACAGACTGAGCACGGACTAAGCACAGACTGAATACTGACTGAACACTGACTGAGCACGGGCTGAACACTGACTGACCATGGACTGAACACTGACTGAGCACAGACTGAGCACTGGCTGAGCACGGACTGAGCACTGGCTGAGCACGGACTGAGCACTGGCTGAGCACGGACTGCACACTGACTGACCACG
The DNA here is from genome assembly GCA_024036415.1 of Prochilodus magdalenae. NCBI lineage: Eukaryota > Metazoa > Chordata > Actinopteri > Characiformes > Prochilodontidae > Prochilodus > Prochilodus magdalenae. The sequence goes on from JAMWET010007108.1 coordinate 71,007, forward strand.
GACTGCACACTGACTGAGTACGGACTGAGCACTGACTGAACACGGACTAAACACTGACTGACCACGGACTGCACACTGACTGAGTACAGACTGAGCACTGATTGATGACTGACTGAGCACTGACCGAGCACGGACTGACCACTGACTGAACACTGACTGAACACTGACTGAGTACGGACTGAACACTGATTGATGACTGACTGAGCACGGACTGAGTACGGACTGAGCACTGACTGAACACTGATTGATGACTGACTGAGCACGGACTGAGTACGGACTGAGCACTGACTGAACACTGATTGATCACTGACCGAGCATGGACTGAGCACTGACGGAGCACTGACTGATCACGGACTGAGCACGGACTGAACACTGACTGACCACGGACTGAACACTGACTGAGTACGGACTGAAAACTGACTGACTACGGACTGAGCACTGACTGAGTACAGACTGAGCACTGACTGAACACTGATTAATCACTGACTGAGCACGGACTGAACACTGACTGAGTACGGACTGAACACTGACTGACTACGGACTGAGCACTGACTGAGTACAGACTGAGCACTGATTGAGCACTGGCTGAGCACTGACGGAGCACTGACTGAGTGTGGACTGAGCAATGACTGAACACTGATTGATCAGTGGCTGAGCACGGACTGAGCACTGACTGAACACTGATGCTTTATCGACTGATATGATTGCCAGTTCTCAACTGTGACACACAGCTCTGGAACGATGTAAGAGCCCCCCTGTAGCTGATCAGGTTCTCTAGGTGTACAGGTTCTGGGTTTGTGTTGGTTCTGTTTGGTTCTCTACACTACTGGAACCATGTCTCCCAAACTCCAGATCAGATATTGTATTAGATTTGTGTATTTAGAAAATCACTAATGACCTCCAGAAGCCTGTTTTTAGAACCATGCTCGCTGTGCATCTCACCCCTTTCTTTCTTTCTTTCTTTCTTTCTTTCTTTCTTTCTTTCTTTCTTTCTTTCTTTCTTTCTATTATCTTTTTTTCTTTCTTTCTCTTTCCTGTTTTTCTTTCTATTTTCTTTCTTTTTTCTTTGTTATATTTTTCTTTCTCTTTTTATTCTTTCTATTTTTCTATTCTTTCTTTTACTTTTCTTTCTCTTTATTCTTACTGTTTCTTTACTTTCTTTCCCTTTTATTTCTCTTTCAGTATTTATTTCTGTTTTTTACATGTTAAAAGCTTTATTCCTTTATTTTGTCTTTCTTGTCACTTTCTTCTTTTTTCTTTCTGTTTCTTTTCTTTCTGAAAAAAATGTGTCTCACTAAAATCAGTTAACGGAAGTAAACATGTCTGGAAATCGGTTAAAGGATCTTACAGTAAGCCTCTGACGATGTTAAAATGATGATCTGGATGTTGGATCGTTTTCCTCGCCCTGGTCTCATTTCTGCCGTGTACATTCCACACGGTATTCACACCAGCTTGGGTCCTGCCCTGCTGACCAGCGGTGCCGCTGGTGCAGACCTGGCGGCCCCTCTGAAGCAGCTATAGGCTTCATTATGGTGAATTATATCTGCTCACTCTGTTAAACCGCCTGCCAAGGGCCGTCCATTAGACCCCGCCATGGACCTCCTGTCTGCCTGCGGCAGCCTGTTTGGGTTGGAGAGGTGGGATGAGGAAAGAGGAGGCATTCAGCAGCAGGAGGGAAGTGTGGTTTAGAGTGGTGGGGGCGCGATGGGGCACGAGGGGGCTTGGAAATGTCAGAGTGAAATTTCAGCAGTGATTGACGGAGAGGAGCGGAGGAGAGGAGCGGAGGAGAGGAGCGGAGGAAGAGCGGAGGAGAGGGGAGAGCTGTTTTCCAAAGTCCTGAAAGGAGTGCGTTTGGCAGGAGCGCGTTTCCTAACTAGGATCATATGTGCCCCGACATCTTAGATCATTATCTCTCTGCCTGCCATCCCTCCCTCTCTCCCTCCGTCTGCTCCTCCCTTCCGCCGCCCGGCCACTCTATTAATACACCTGGCTGTGGACTTGTGTTCACACTTCCATGTGGATGTGAGTGACGGGGATCTAAAGTGATCTCGGCCTGGATCTCCTCCAGACTGCAAATAGATCCTCCCCAGCGCACGTGCGCCCTCACGCACCAGCCCTGCCCCAGCACCCCTCCGGCCGCCCCTCCGGCCGCCCCTCCGGCCCCCCTCCACATCTCTACATCCTATCACTCCTTTCTCACTGCCTCAAATCACCTCCTGTCCTCTCTGAAAGACTTCTCTCCGTCCTTCTGCCTTTCCTTTCCTGCTTTTTAGTATTCTCTCTCTCTCTCTCTCTCTCTCTCTCTCTCTCTCTCTCTCTTTCTCTCTCCCTCTCCTCCTCTCTCTCTCTCCTCCTCTCCCTCCCTCTCTCTCTCCTCCTCTCTCTCTCTCTCTCTCTCCCTCTCCTCCTCTCCCTCCCTCTCTCTCTCCTCCTCTCTCTCTCTCTCCCCCTCTCTCTCTCTCTCTCTCTCTCTCTCTCTCTCTTTCTTTCTCTCTCTCTCTCTCTCTCTCTCTCTCTCTCTCTCTCTTTCTCTCTCCCTCTCCTCCTCTCTCCCTCTCCTCCTCTCCCTCCCTCTCTCTTTCTCTCTCCCTCTCCTCCTCTCTCCCTCTCCTCCTCTCCCTCCCTCTCTCTTTCTCTCTCTCTCTCTCTCTCTCTCTCTCTCTCTCTCTCTCTTTCTCTCTCCCTCTCCTCCTCTCCCTCCCTCTCTCTCGCTCCCTCTCTCTCTTTCCTCTTATTATTTTCTTTGTTTGTTTGTTTTTTGTTATGTTTCAGTTTTTCTTTTTTTCTCTCTGAATTCTGTCCTGGTGAAGTTTCTGTGTTCCCTGTTGTAGGGTGTGTGTGTGTCATCTTTTCTGGAGCACACACACTCACACACACTCACTCACACACACACACATACACACCCTCCGCCTGTCCTGGTTAGGGGATCAGTGTGGTGGGACACGGGACTGCCTGTGGAATGCTCCTCACTGCAGCTGTGTGAGAGTGATTTATGGCTGTGTGTGAGCGGTAGCTGCTCAGCGGGGTGCAGCAGGCACAGTATAGCTCAGCCAGTGGGGGCGCTACACCTGTTAGCACATCAAAAGGGACTTCAGCAGTTTACCCCATCCCATTCAGCCTACAGCAGTTTACCTCCACCCATTCAGCCTACAGCAGTTTACCTCCACCCATTCAGCCTACAGCAGTTTACCTCCAACCATTCAACCTACAGCAGTTTACCCCATCCCATTTAGCTTACAGCAGTTTACCTCCACCCATTCAGCCTACAGCAGTTTACCTCCAACCATTCAACCTACAGCAGTTTACCCCATCCCATTTAGCTTACAGCAGTTTACCTCCACCCGTTAAGCCTACAGCAGTTTACCTCCACCCATTCAGCCTACAGCAGTTTACCCCATCCCATTTAGCTTACAGCAGTTTACCTCCACCCATTCAGCCTACAGCAGTTTAGCTCCAACCATTCAACCTACAGCAGTTTACCCCATCCCATTTAGCTTACAGCAGTTTACCTCCACCCATTCAGCCTACAGCAGTTTACCTCCACCCATTCAGCCTACAGCAGTTTACCCTATCCCATTAAGCGTACACCAGTTTACCTCCACCCATTCAGCCTACAGCAGTTTACCTCCACCCATTCAGCCTACAGCAGTTTACCTCCACCCATTCAGCCTACAGCAGTTTACCCCATCCCATTCAGCCTTCAGCAGTTTACCTCCACCCATTCAGCCTTCAGCAGTTTACCTCCACCCATTCAGCCTTCAGCAGTTTACCCCATCCCATTTAGCTTACAGCAGTTTACCTCCACCCATTCAGCCTACAGCAGTTTACCTCCACCCATTCAGCCTACAGCAGTTTACCCCATCCCATTTAGCTTACAGCAGTTTACCTCCACCCATTTAGCCTACAGCAGTTTACCTCCACTCATTCAACCTACAGCAGTTTAGCTCCAACCATTCAACCTACAGCAGTTTACCCTATCCCATTAAGCGTACACCAGTTTACCTCCACCCATTCAGCCTACAGCAGTTTACCTCCACCCATTCAGCCTACAGCAGTTTACCTCCACCCATTCAGCCTTCAGCAGTTTACCCCACCCCGTTCAACCTACACCAATTTACCTCATCCCGTTCAACCTACAGCAGTTTACCTCCACCCATTTAGCCTACAGCAGCTTAGCCCCTCCCATTTAGCTTATAGCAGTTTACCTCCGCTCATTCAGCCTACAGCAGTTGAGCTCCACCCATTCAACCTACAGCAGTTTACCTTCACCCATTCAACCTACAGCAGTTTACCTCCACCCATTCAGCCTACAGCAGTTTACCTCCACCCATTCAGCCTACAGCAGTTTACCTCCACCCATATAGCCTACAGCAGTTCAGCTCCAACCATTCAACCTACAGCAGTTTACCTACACCCATTCAGCCTACAGCAGTTTACCTACACCCTTTCAGCCTACGTCAGTTTACCCCATCCCATTCAACCTACAACAGTTTAGTTCCACCCATTAAGCTTACAGCAGTTTAGCTCCAACCACGCAGCCTACATCATGTTGTTCCTGCAGACAGGCTGCAGCCCAGATCCGAGTAAGCGTCGTCCTGTTCATGGCTGTCAAGAAGCAAACAGATCACTGCACCTCCTAAAGCCCCCACCCGTTTATCATTTCAGCACGCCCCAACTGTTTTCTGAATACATGTCAGCCAATCAGAGCAGAACCCATTTACATATAGGGTGTTGTATTGTGAAAGCTGAAGCCTGTGTCTCCGTGTTTCCTCAGGCTACGTCCAGGCAGGTAGCCTCCACTTCTCTGGAAAGCATCAGTGCAGCAATTCTCCATCTGCCAGAGAACACTCGGAGAACCCTCAGCGAGACCCGAGGGGACACCGAGCCAGGAGGAGGCCTCTAATTCAGGATGAGGGCGACCAAGCCTGCAACCAGACGCCAGCTCAATTTATGCAAGAACACGCCCAGCTTCTGCCCCGCAACACGGCACCCGCGAGGGCAAAGCTGGCGCAGTGCTTCAGATCCTTCAGAACAACGAGCCCTGGAGGGCGGGAGATCACAGCTGGACCCCAGGGGAAGAAAAGAGGACCGGGGCGGCCGAGGAAGAACCCTCCACCCTCACCTTCCCAAACAGTAAAGTATTAAAACCCTATTACAGACAATTCCACAGGTGTGGGGCTCTGCTTCACCCACGCCACTCACCGCCGCCCTCTATAGGAGTCATCAGGACACATCAATCAAATATCAATTAATCCTCTACTATAAACTCATCACCAGAACAACAGCTGCACCCAGAAGGAGGCCACCCATAGGAGTGAAACCTGGTGTGTGGGTTTGACGTCGTGAGACATGCTAACGCTAGCTAATGCTATCTCTGTACCTGACTGACCGGCAAACAGTGGTGTCCTCCATGAGTCCTCCTGTTAGTGCAGCACCATCGGCAGACGGCTGCACCACGCAGGACTACATGCACACAGACCGTTACCACGACTGTCCTTAACACCACGTCACCGTCACCAAACACTGCAGTGGTGTCGTACCAGACTGTCATGGAGTGACTCAGAATGGCAGCGGGTCATCTTCAGTGACGAGTCCCGCTTTAGTCTTGGTGGAGACGCCCAACGAATCCGTGTGTGTGGAGGCACCGTGGTCAGCACCAAGATGGACGGGTTTGTTGTCACACGTCCAGAAGACCTGGTGTCCCTCCTCCTCCACCCCTACCGCACCATCTGTAGGAACTGTGTGAGGATGTTCAAGCTGCATGGGATGGATTATCACAGGACACCATTAGGAACCTCTACAGCTCCATACCGAGACGTCTGGCGTGTTGGGTTAGCGAACACGGCGGCCCGACGCCATACTGAGAGACAGACTTCTGTATGTGTAGCTCAATAAATATTGATCATATCAGTCTAAATTTATCACCAGTTATTGATCCTGGTCATCTTTATCTCCCTTCCCTACACCACCGCACTCCCGCACCTCCTTCTGGGTTAGGGTTCTCCTGGTGATGAGTATAATTCGGAGGGTCATGTGATTTTGTAATAACAGGTTTCTATGCTTTACAGGGATCTCCTCCATCGTCACCATCCGCACCTCAGCCACCTCCATCGCTGTGTGATGAGAAGGAGACGTCTGGAAAAGGAGGGAGCAGCAAACGACAGGATGATCCGGTCTTAGAAGCGATCGAGGCGGTGGTTCATGCGGAGCAGAGGAAAAGAGGAAGAAAGAGAAGAACCGCTGAAAGAGAGAAAGACGAGTCTCAGAGTAACCAGGAGGAAGACACCACAGAGCCTCCCTCAGACTTCCCCACGTCCTACACGCCCAGCAGTCCCTCGCCGGACCAGGCTGTAGAGGTGGATGAAGATGCCGATGCAGACAGCCAATCAGAGAAGATGTCTGCCTCACCGCCCAGAAAGAAGTATTTATGGGCGGGGCTTTATTCAGATGTGTATAAAACAGAGGAGTAAGTTCACATAGCTCTACACTCCCATTCAAACGTCTGGTGTCAGTCGTTCTGTTAATATTAGATTTTTATATAATAATAATAATAATAATAACAACAACAACAACAACAACAATAATAATAATAACAAAACAACAACAACAATAATAATAATAATAATAATAATAGTAATAATAATAATAATAATAATAATAATAATAATAGTAATAATAATAATAATAATAACAATAGTAATAATAATAATAATAACAACAATAGTAATAATAATAATAATAATAACAAAACAACAACAAAACAACAATAATAAAAATAATAATAATAATAATAATAATAAAAAAAATAAATAAACCACTAAACACAAAAAGACACAAAAAATGTGGTTCTTTATCTTTAATATTTCAGAACATTAAAACTCAGGGTTCAAATGGTGGACAGTGATCATTTTATTCAGGATATTAATTTGTTAAAACTTCATAAAGCCTGAATAGTGACGACTTTATTGGAACTTCAGTCTCAATATGAATTAATTTAAATTTAAATCTGAAAGTTAATTTATTAGAATACTCTAAATATCAGTTCAGTAGAACCTCAGTCCAGGTATAAATTTATTAAACCTACATTCTGAATATTAACTTTATTAGATCTACATTCTGGATATGAATTTATTAGAACTTCATTCTGAATATTTTAAAAACTATTAGATTCTATTAGATTAGATCTAGATCTATTAGATTCTAGATATTATTTTTTTCTCCTTTTTGAATAGTAATTATTAAAACTTAAGTTATATATGGATATTAATTTATTAGAACGTTATTCTAAATAATTTTTTTTGGAACGTCATTTAATGTATTACTTTTATTAGAACTTCATTCGGAATATTCAATTTATTAGAACTTTATTCTTGTTCTATATCTTATTAATATTCTATATTATAGATCAATTAATAAACTATTTAATATTATTATTACAGTATTTATAGAACTTGTTGATCTCAGTCATTCTACAGTCATCTTCAGCTTTGATAGTCATATCTAACGATCTGGTTTTATTTACGCTTCACACAGATGATCTAGGGCTGTTATTAACCAGTATATCTGTGTTATTAATGTGTGTGTCTGTGTTATTAATGTGTTATTAATGCGTGTGTCTGTGTTAATGTGTGTCTATGTTATTAATGCGTGTGTCTGTGTTATTAATGCGTGTCTATGTTAATGCGTGTGTCTGTGTTATTAATGTGTTATTAATGCGTGTGTCTGTGTTATTAATGCGTGTGTCTGTGTTATTAATGCGTGTCTATGTTAATGCGTGTGTCTGTGTTATTAATGTGTTATTAATGCGTGTCTATGTTATTAATGCGTGTGTCTGTGTTATTAATGCGTGTCTATGTTAATGCGTGTGTCTGTGTTATTAATGTGTTATTAATGCGTGTGTCTGTGTTATTAATGCGTGTGTCTGTGTTATTAATGCGTGTCTATGTTAATGTGTGTGTCTGTGTTATTAATGTGTTATTAATGCGTGTGTCTGTGTTAATGTGTGTCTATGTTATTAATGCGTGTGTCTGTGTTATTAATGCGTGTGTCTGTGTTATTAATGCGTGTGTCTGTGTTATTAATGCGTGTGTCTGTGTTATTAATGTGTGTCTATGTTATTAATGCGTGTGTCTGTGTTATTAATGTGTTATTAATGCGTGTGTCTGTGTTATTAATGCGTGTGTCTGTGTTATTAATGCGTGTCTATGTTAATGCGTGTGTCTGTGTTATTAATGTGTTTTTAATGCGTGTGTCTGTGTTATTAATGCGTGTGTCTGTGTTATTAATGCGTGTCTATGTTAATGCGTGTGTCTGTGTTATTAATGTGTTTTTAATGCGTGTGTCTGTGTTATTAATGCGTGTGTCTGTGTTATTAATGCGTGTCTATGTTAATGCGTGTGTCTGTGTTATTAATGCGTGTGTCTGTGTTATTAATGTGTGTCTATGTTATTAATGCGTGTGTCTGTGTTATTAATGTGTGTCTGTGTTATTAATGTGTTATTAATGCGTGTGTCTGTGTTATTAATGCGTGTGTCTGTATTAATGTGTTATTAATGCGTGTGTCTGTGTTAATGTGTTATTAATGCGTGTCTGTGTTATTAATGCGCGTGTCTGTGTTATTAATGCGCGTGTCTGTGTTATTAATGCGTGTGTCTGTGTTATTAATGCGCGTGTCTGTGTTATTAATGTGTCTATGTTATTAATGTGTTATTAATGCGTGTGTCTGTGTTATTAATGTGTTATTAATGCGTGTGTCTGTGTTATTAATGCGTGTGTCTGTGTTAATGTGTGTCTGTGTTATTAATGTGTTATTAATGCGTGTGTCTGTGTTATTAATGTGTTATTAATGCATGTGTCTGTGTTATTAATGTGTTATTAATGCGTGTGTCTGTGTTATTAATGTGTTATTAATGCGCGTGTCTGTGTTATTAATGCGCGTGTCTGTGTTATTAATGCGCGTGTCTGTGTTATTAATGCGTGTGTCTGTGTTATTAATGTGTTATTAATGCGTGTGTCTGTGTTATTAATGTGTTATTAATGCGTGTGTCTGTGTTATTAATGCGCGTGTCTGTGTTATTAATGTGTGTCTATGTTATTAATGTGTTATTAATGCGTGTGTCTGTGTTATTAATGTGTTATTAATGCGTGTGTCTGTGTTATTAATGCGTGTGTCTGTGTTATTAATGCGAGTGTCTGTGTTATTAATGCGTGTGTCTGTGTTATTAATGCGCGTGTCTGTGTTATTAATGTGTGTCTATGTTATTAATGTGTTATTAATGCGTGTGTCTGTGTTATTAATGTGTTATTAATGCGTGTCTGTGTTATTAATACGAGTGTCTGTGTTATTAATGCGTGTGTCTGTGGCTGTGTATTATTGGCTGTGTGTATAGATGAACAGTGAGCCCCACCTTCCCACTCTGCAGTGTCCCTGCGGTGGTGGAGGGATGTATAGTGTCTGTGTCCTGCCTGGTCATCCACTTGTCTGTGTTCCAGCGTTCGTGAGCCGGAGCAGCTGAGCTCGGAGTGTCTGGACTATGACCCGGAGGAGCATGAACACGGCCTCCTTCCTGCACCTTTACACGTGGGTGAGTTTCTGTACCTCGGCTTAGCTGATCTCAGGAGGGGGTTTAAGAGGAAAGGCGGAATGTGATTCTCGTAGGGCGGGTGAATCGATCTGTTAGTGCCACAAATTATTAATTAATAAATATTTAATAAATTATTATTAACCAATTATAATATCACAAATTATAAATCCATAGGTTGAGCTGCGTGCCAGCATTCTGACTTTATATGTAAAGGTCACGGCATTCCAGGAAAATACCTTGTGTTGTTGATTTGCTAAGATATTAGGGAAAAAACAACTTAAAATGTGGTCGGTGCAAAAGTTATGGCACCCTTTATCACAATGTTATGTTTTTTTGTAGTACATTAAACTTCATAAATGCTATAAATAGGAAAACTAAACAAGTAACTGAAATAATATATAAAAGGAAAAGGAACAAATAACTAAAATATATAGTGAAAATTGAAAATAACAAACAATATATAGATAAATATCAAAAAATGTAAATAATATATAGAAAATATTAAAGAACTAAAATAATATATAGAAAAAGAGCAAATAAAAAGACAAAACAGACGGAATTTATTGTTATTTATTTATTTTCTAGTTTAGAAAATCAGCAAATCAGTTGGACTGGGGATGTTTACGTTTCCGCATGCCGCTGGATCCGTTCCCTCGTAATACTGACTGACTGTCTGAGTTAATGAACCCATAACCTAGCATCTTTCCTGAACCCCTCCGTATGCCGTGACAACGTAGACATGCGGTTAGCACCATGCTAATCAATGTGGTATAATCTTCTGTAGCTCCTTTACCTACATTAGCCTTGTAGCTCCAGCGCTAACACTGAAAAACTTCAGTCGCCAGTCATGATCCCGGGCGACGGACTGCTGGGTTTGGGTTTTGGCCGGATGGTGGCTTTAACCCTAAACCCGCCGTATGTGTTTGTGTGTGGCAGGGAAGTACCTGAGGCTGAAGCGGATCGACTTTCAGCTGCCCTATGACGTCCACTGGCTCTGCGCACACGACAAGGTGCCTCTCTATTGAAATGTGTGAAGCATTAAAGATGGAGTCTGCTAATCTAGGCTCAGCATTAGCCTCATAACTCTTCATCTGTCTTCCTCTGCAGCTGTTCGGAAAGCCTGACAGCCCATCCTCCGCAGCAGCATGCAGTAAGTGTCTGATCGTGTATGACTCTGACTCGGACTCTGACTCTGACTCTGACTCGGACTCTGACTCTGACGCTGCCAGTGTATGGGGCTAACTAACACCAGTATTAAGCTTATCCATTAAACCACCACAGTCAGGTGTGGTAGCCATAATGCTAATGCCGTTAGTACACTGACATACCAAACGTGATGGCATATCAGTATGTAGGTTGATTATGAAGGGTGTCGCCCTAGGCGATGGCTTGGGAACGCCCACACCTGTATAAGCTGTGAGGTGCTATGGTGTGAGTGAGGTGAAGACTGGCCAGAGTGCTCATGGGAAGGTGACATGAATGGTCAGAGTTTGAATGAGGCATGATCGTGGAAAGCCTCGAGCGGGCTCATGTCAGGTGAAGGTGCTGGCCACACCATTCACTCTGCAGAACGCTCCTCCAACCAATCCAGGACCACCTGGTGCACTGTGCATCATCCTGCTGGAGTATCCCCTCACTGTCGGGGTACACAGAGTCCATGATAGGTAGCAAACTCACCAAGCACTGATACGTAGCGGCACCGGCACGTTTAGACGGACCTGTAGACCCCACCCATGCCATGAGAACACACCCTATACCAGTATGGAAGCACAACCAGCCTGCACCGTGCCTCGTTGGGAACTGGGGTCTGTGGCAGACGTGAACTCCCAACTCCATCGGACTACGCCACGTGACCCTGGAAAGTGAATATCTGGAAGGTGTGATTAAGTACATGTACCTAACCACATCCAGTGAGCCGTATCATCGCTCCATCTCAGCTACGTCTGTCTGAGCAGTGCACCGTCCAGGTAGATGCACCGCAGCAGCCTTAAAGCTGGAATTCTCTGATTGCAGGCAGTTCCTGTCGAGCCCCCGACGAGATCCCTCGGGACAGCGATGATGAGTCCCACCACACCAGGTAAGGACGTATAAGGGGCTTTCATGCATCTCATGTTAAAGCACGTACGTGTACACGGCTCCTCAAACAGCGCTGCCCTCAAAAACAGGAGATCCCGTATTCCTGAACCATGTGGTCACTCACCGGAACCTATCAAGGGAAATGAGTCGGTTTGGTTTTGGAACCGAGCCAGAGATACATTCCTCTCACAGGAACAGAACACACTGTGCTGATACTCCTGATAGCGGTCTCTCCGAGGGTCAGGACTGGGTTTAAAGGGCCCAGATCGTTTCATTCATTCGTCTCCTGGGCCGCCTTATCCTTCTGGGTCAGGGGAGGGGGAAGCTGGAGCCTGTCCTGGTGCTCTTTAGGCAGAAAGCAGGAAAGACCCTGGACAGGCCGCTAGTCCCTCATAGGACAGGAATACTGACATGGGCATTTACACACACACACACACACACACCCCACACACACACACACACACTTATACCCACACACACGCACACACGCATACACACACACACACACACATGCTTACACCTACACACACGCACACACACATACACACACACACATATAAACACACACACACACACACACACACACACACACACACATACACACACACACACACACACACACACCCACATATATATATATATATATATATACATACACACACACACACACACCCACATATATATATATATATCCATACACACACACACACACACACACACACACCCACACATATATATATATATATATATATATATATATATATATATATATATATATATATATATATATATAGATATATATATATATATATACACACATACACACACAACCACACACACACACACACACACATCCAAAACACACACACACACACACACACTCGCGCACACACACACACACAGACACATCCACACACAGACACACACACAGACACACACACATACACACACCCCTGTGGGGGCAGTTTATTATCTCCAACCCATTTTGTTCAAAGCCCCTAATTCCAGACTTCACATTTTCGGAATTAGACTGCTTTCCCATTTCCTGAACAGCCATGTGGGAGAATGTGTCCCAGGATGTTACTGTGTATCAGATGAGTCGAATTGTCTGTCCTGCATCCTGCAAAGGAAAAGGAGAGGCTGGAATAACTGGGATTGGGTTCGGAACTGTCCAGCACATTATTATTACCGGGAAGGAGAGTGGAGAACCGGCACCTTCACGGAAGACATGTGGAGCAAGAGAACCCTACATGAGCATGACTGGAGACCAGGAGACCAAAGCCTGGTTGTGAAAATGCTCTGGTGTGACGGAGAAAGGTCATGTGGTCGGATGAGTCCAGACTGACCGTGTTCCAGAGCGATGGGAACGCCAGGGTCAGAAGGGAAGCGCATGAAGGGATGCACCCATCATGCATAGTGCCCACTGCACAAGCCTCTGGAGGCGGGGCTATGGTCTGGGTGGGGCTGTAGTTGGTCAGGCTGAGGGTAATAAAGAGAAGTCAGCTGACCACTTGAATGATCGGGCTGTCCAATCAGTGGAGCTGTTTTTCCCTGACGGCACGGCCGTATTCCAGGATGACAATTCCGGGATTCCAGAGACTGGGAATTCCTTACACATAAACAAGGCAGTGTTTAAGCTGCCACTTTTGAAGTCAATTGTGGTTGTGATGTCACAACCATGGACACATCTTCATGTGCCTGCAGTAGTTTAACCTGCGGCGTTCATGTTGATGAGGACTGTTGGTCACGCAGACAGGCACAGCCAATCAGAAGAGAGGGCATTTACATATATCAGTCTTAAAGGGACAGTAACGAAAACAGGACTGGTTTGGTCTTTACATGGTGGTGGGGGTGAGGATGGTGATGGGAACCAGGGGTCACCATATCTACAACTCCTCTGGGTTTCCTATGGAATGCTGATGATGGGAAGTTCTGGAAAACCTGGGCGTGATAAGTTTTCCTTGGGGACTACTTTTTGCCTCACAGCGCCCTGCAGCATGTATCCCTCCACCATGAATGGAGTTAAAGGCCGAAACCATCATTAAACAGCGTCTCAGAAATCCGGCAGCGGATTCATAACCATCTCATGCAGTAACAACTCTCTGTGAGGGAGCTTTCTGAGGAGGACGTTCGGTTCCTATGACTTTCTATGTATATCGACTGTTTTAATGTATCCCCTTTAATGGTGCCCAGGTCCATAGATGAGAGTAGCCAGGCAGATGTGTCGGAGCTACAGGAGGAGGACGAGGAGGACCAGCAGGAGGACCAACTGGTAAGGGAATCCCGCCGTCGGCACCGATTCATGTGCATGCACAGTGGCGGCGGAGTGACATCAGCGGTGAGTCTGATCCTCCTTCTCTTTGTCGTTTACAGGAGGGAAGCCGTGACGAGGAGAACTTCCCCTCGCCGCTATCTAGTGAGGAGAGGTACCGGAAAGATCTGTTTATCCACATTGAGATTTACTGTCCTGAGAGGGCAGAAGTGCTTCCCCAGCCTGAGCGGAGCCGTGGCAAAACACTTCCTGCGCCGCAAGCGGTTAAGATAACACGGAGGTGCTGAACTGTCACTTACTGTCAGCCATGCACCGCAGGAGCTCCGCCATAGATCACTGGTTAATCCTTCTCATGATCCTGAACTTGGCAAACGAGCCTGCTCAGCAGCTCCGATACTTAGCCGTGCAGCACTCACAGGGTGGGCATGAAACTGGGTGGTGTCCTTTGTGTGGCCAATGGAACTAGCGGATACCCCTACTGCTCAGCAGCTCCGATATTTAGCCATGCAGCTCTCATGAGGTGGGCATGAAACTGGGTGGTGTCCTTTGTGTGGCCAATGGAACTAGCGGATACGCGTACCGCTCAGCAGCTCCGATACTTGGCCATGCAGCACTAATGGGGTGGGCATGAAACTGGGTGGTGCCCTTTGGGTGGACAGTGGACCTAGTGGATACGCCTACTGCTCAGCTGCTCCGATACTTAGCCGGGCAGCACTCATGAGGTGGGCATGAAACTGGGTGGTGCCCTTTGGGTGGACAGTGGAACTAGTGGATACGCCTACTGCTCAGCAGCTCCGATACTTAGCCATGCAGCACTCATGGGGTGGGCATGAAACTGGGTGGTGCCCTTTGGGTGGCCAATGGAACTAGTGGATACGCCTACTGCTCAGCTGCTCCAATACTTAGCCGTGCAGCACCCACGCCTGACCGTGACAGTTGGTGGTGCGCTTCAGGTGGACAGTGGAGCTAGCGGATACCCCTACTGCTCAGCAGTTCCGATACTTAGCCGTGCAGCACTCACAGGGTGGGCATGAAACTGGGTGGTGCCCTTTGGGTGGCCAGTGGAACTAGTGGATACGCCTACTGCTCAGCAGCTCCGATACTTGGCCATGCAGCACTCACAGGGTGGGCATGACAGTTGGTGGTTCTCGTTAGGTGGACAGTGGAACTAACAGATATGCCTACTGCTCAGCAGCTCCGATACTTAGCTGTGCAGCCCTCACAGGGTGGGCATAAAATTGGGTGGTGTGTTTTGAGTGGCCAATGGAACTAGCGGATACGCCTAATGCTCAGCAGCTCCGATACTTGGCCCTGCAGCACTCACAGGGTGGGCATGAACCTGGGTGGTGCCCTTTGGGTGGACAGTGGAAATAGCGGATACGCCTACTGCTCAGCAGCTCCGATACTTAGCCATGCAGCACTCACAGGGTGGCCATGACAGTTGGTGGTTCTCGTTAGGTGGACAGTGGAACTAACAGATATGCCTACTGCTCAGTAGCTCCGATTCTCAGCCGTGCAGCACCCACAAGGTGGGCATGAAACTGGGTGGTGCCCTTTGTGTGGCCAATGGAACTAGCGGATACGCGTACCGCTCAGCAGCCCTGATACTTAGCTGTGCAGCACTCACGAGGTGGGCATAAAACTGGGTGGTGCCCTTTGGGTGGCCAGTGGAACTAGTGGATACCCCTACTGCTCAGCAGCTCCGATACTTAGCCATGCAGCACTCACAGGGTGGGCATGAAACTGGTGGTGCCCTTTGGGTGGACAGTGGAAATAGCGGATACGCCTACTGCTCAGCAGCTCCGATACTTGGCACTGCAGCACTAATGGGGTGGGCATGAACCTGGATGGTAGGACCATGAAACATGGTTGCGTACTTGATGCACCTTTCTCCAGTGCGTGTGGCTGAAACCCTTACACCGTACATAATCAGGAGGGGTGTCCACATACTTCTGGCCACGTTTATGCTGTGTGTGTCTGTCTCCCGCTCTCTCCTGTACATCTCCATGTTCTCCCCGCAGGACATTTGTGATGAGTCATGGCGTCTTCCTGGTACGGAACTATGAGAAGATGAGGGCGAGGCAGGCTCTGCTGCTGCTGAGAGAGGAATTGAGAGAACGAGAGAAGGAGGAGAAGGGGAGCGGTCAGAGCGATGATGGAGGGAACGGAGAGGAGATGACCGTCCAGCCAGGTCCAGGAGTGTGTGTAGTTGTTGAGGGCTTATTCGTGGGTGTGGATCGAGGGAGAGTCTTAATCCGCATGACAGACATCTGACTTACATACAACCATCATCAATAGAACAGCCGCACCCGGGAGGAGGTGTGGGAGTGCGGGTGTGTTGGGAAGGAAGATAAAGGTGACCAGGATCAATAACTGATGATAAATTTAGACTGATATGATCAATATTTATTGAGCTACACATACAGAAGTCTGTCTCTCAGTATGGCGTCGGGCTGCCGTGTTTGCTAACCCAACACGCCAGACGTCTCGGTATGGAGCTGTAGAGGTTCCTGATGGTGTCCTGTGATAATCCATCCCATGCAGCTTGAACATCCTCACACAGTTCCTGCAGATGGTGCGGTAGGGGTGGAGGTGGAGGGACACCAGGTCTTCCTAACCGTTCATCTTGGTGCTGACCACGGTGCCTCCACACACGGATTCGTTGGGCGTCTCCACCAAGACTAAAGCGGGACTCACTGAAGATGACCCGCTGCCATTCTGAGTCCCTCCATGACAGTCTGGTACGACACCACTGCAGTGTTTGGTGACGGTGACGTGGTGTTAAGGACAGTCGTGGTAACGGTCTGTGTGCATGTAGTCCTGCGTGGTGCAGCCGTCTGCCAATGGTGCTGCACTAACAGGATGACTCATGGAGGACACCACTGCTCGCTGAGTGTCTGTAATGGTGGTGTTGGGTCGGTCAGGTACAGAGATAAGACCCGTCACTGCTCACGTCACATGTGCGGCCGAGTGTGGAACCTACTAGGTTTCCTTCCTGTCAGGGGAGGGTGCAACTATTCTTTTGATGATGAGTGTATAACTGCACCACTGCTGCATATCTCAGCTACACCCACTTCCATGGTTACGCTACACCTGTTTATATTGTTACCTATTGCTGTAGATCATCATAAACCATACACCACCATGTAGATTCAGGATGTACCCCTCTGTTTTCCCTCCGTCGGTTTGTAGTTGCTGATGTAGAGGACACGCTGTATAACGCAGCTCAGCACCCTGTCCTGCTTTTCCACCGCAGCGTTCTCTCTCTCCTCTCTTTCTCTCTCTTCCTGTGTGTCCTTCATCTTTCCTTTGTGTTGGGGTCACAGCGTTGGACGTGGTCCCTGAGCGAGTAGCCAAATGGCCCAGAAAGCCCAGGCAGTGACTTTGCTTTGCTCTCCTCGGTTTGTTCCGTGTGCTGTAGGACAGGGATCATTTTAAAAATAGGTTCTGTTTTAAACGGATTATGTTTAGCCCCTCCCACTTAGCCCACACCAGTTTAGCCCCTCCCATTCAGCCTGTAGCTGGTTAGCCGCAGCCATTCAGGGTACAGCACTTTAGGCCCTCCCGTTCATCTAACAGTAGTTTAGCTTTTTCCATTTGGTCTACAGCAGTTTAGCTCCTCCCACTCATTTAACAGCAGTTCAGGCCCCACCCATTCAGTCTACAGCAGTTTAGCCCCTCCCACTTATTTAACAGCATTTCAAGCCATCCTCATTCTGCCTACAGCAGTTTAGCCCCACCTGTCCAGCATACAGCAGTTTAGCCCCTCCCATTTAGCCTACAGCTGTTTAGCCCCTCCCACTCTGCCAACAGAAGTTCAGGCCCCCATATTCAGCCTACAGCGGTTTAGCCCCACCCATTCAGCCTACAGCAATTTAGCCCCTCCCACTCTGCCTATAGCAGTTCAGGCCCCCATATTCAGTCTACAGCAGTTTAGCCCCACCTGTCCAGCGTACAGCAGTTTAGCCCCTCCCATTTAGCCTACAGCAGTTTAGCCCCACCCATTCAGCCTACTGCAGTTTAGCCCCTCCCACTCTGCCTATAGCAGTTCAGGCCCCCCTCATTCAGTCTACAGCGGTTTAGCCCCACCCATTCAGCCTACAGCAGTTTAGCCCCTCCCACTCTGCCTATAGCAGTTCAGGCCCCCCTCATTCAGCCTACAGCAGTTTAGCCCCACCTGTCCAGCGTACAGCAGTTTAGCCCCTCCCATTTAGCCTACAGCTGTTTAGCCCCTCCCACTCTGCCTACAGAAGTTCAGACCCCCATATTCAGCCTACAGCAGTTTAGCCCCACCCATCCAGCCTACAGCAGTTTAGCCCCACCCGTTCTGTCTGACCTCAGGGGGAGGTAGTACACAGTAGGTGTAGAATGTGGACGGTTGGACGTGTGAGGGGTCATGTGTGTGCCTGCGTGTTCTGCAGACAGGTGCCTGAATGAGCAGAGGAAGGAGGAAGGCCCTGATGAAGAGGAGCTGAGTGGATCCCAGAGCAGGAACCTCGCCGGCACGCTGCAGAGGATCTGGGACAGCATTGTTGGCTGCAAAGGTGCGTCTCAGATGAGGTCTCTCTCTCTCTCTCCCTCTCTCTCTCTTCCCCCTTTTCTCTCTCTCTCTCTCTCTCTCTCTCTCTCTTCCTCTCTCTCTTTCTCTCTTTCTCTCTCTCTCTCTCTCTCTCTCCCTCTCTCTCTTCCCCCTTTTCTCTCTCTCTCTCTCTCTCCCTCTCTCTCTTCCCCCTTTTCTCTCTCTCTCTCTCTCTCTCTCTTCCTCTCTCTCTTTCTCTCTTTCTCTTACTCTCTCTCTCCCCCTCTCTCTCCCTCTCGCTCTCTCTCTATCTCTGTCTCTCTCTGTCTCCCTCTCCCTCTCTCTCTCTCTCTCTCTTTCTCTCTCTCCCTCCCTCTCTCTCTCCGCCTCTCTCTCTCTCTCTCTCTCTCCCTCTCTCTCTCTTAGCTGTATGATTTTATACTGGTCTGTTTAATATTCATTGAAAGAAGAAAGAAGAATAGCATACCTCTCACTCACTCTCTCTCTCTCTCTCTCTCTCTCTCTCTCTCTCTCTCTCTCTCTCTCTCTCTCTCTCTCTCTCTCTCTCTCTCTCTCTCTCTCTCTCTCTCTCTCTCTCTCATCCACTTATCCCTGCAGGATCATCTGGTCAAACTCTTACGGCTCCTCTGCTGAACCTGTGCTCCAGAAAGAGAAGTAATCTAATATCTCTTTGTTTTACCTTGTATGAATGTGGATCATCTCTTTCCTCTGGTATCTGTCTGTCGAAACTCTTACGGCTCCTCTGCTGAACCTGTGCTCCAGAAAGAGGTGCGTTTGTTTACCTTGTATGAATGTGGGGGGTAGTACCACTGAGTAGAGGGAGATGTCTGTCTGTTAAAAGCTCTGCGGTCTGAGAACACCACGTCAACCTGGTGTCTGGTCTCACGTTCTTTCTCTAGAACATGTCTAGGAAGTGAATACTGGTAAACAAGGCCCAACACTCTTTCCCTCTGTGTGTCCACCACAGGTCAGACTCTGCTCTCCTGGACCTCAGCGTGGTTCAGAAGCAGCTCCGCTCTGGTCATTACGACAGTCTGGAAGCTTTTCACACAGACATGCTGAAGGTGTTCCACTGCGCAGAGGTCAGTGGTCAGTGCTCCTTCTGCGTCTTCAGGCGCTCTCTGTTCAGCAGGGACGGGACGTTTAGCCTGTTTGTCCACATTTCTAATCTAACAGCATTAAAAACAGTCCAGACAAGACAGGATTTAGACTGCATGCTGGCGTCAGGTGGGATTATCATAGTTATGGTCAATATAGACACTATATCTGTAATTTCTCATGTTGAGATGTAAGTTTTAGGCGAGATTGTGATTTTAGTGCTGTGGTTTGTGGGGGATTATTGAGATAATTTGATTTACTAAAATCTCCTAAAACAAGTACAGGTGAACTGATCCGATTGGTGAGCCTAGAACCTTAAAGGAACCTTCATCTCAGCTTCTAAACTCAGACCTGATCGGATGTGCTGGTTTATTGGAATGTTAGATAATCCCATCATGTGGAATGTATTCTGTGGTCGTGAATATAGAGTTCATGCACTTAATTGGCCACATATATTAATAAGTGTAAATAAGCTACACCTCCCCTACAGGAAACACAGCTACTGTGCATTTACTGAATTTAATATGCTAGGAAAAACTGATGGTGGTGATGGTGGTTGTGATGATGGTGGTGGTGATGGTAGTGATGATGATGGTGGTGATGATGGTGATGGTGGTGGTGATGGTAGTGATGATGGTGGTGGTGGTGATGATGGTGGTGATGATGGTAGTGGTAGCGGTGGTGATGGTGATGATGGTAGCGGTGGTGGTGGTGATGATGACAGTGATTATGATGGTGATGGTGGTGATGGTGATGGTGGTGGTGGTGGTGATGATGGTAGTGGTGGTGATGATGATGATGGTGGTGGTGATGGTGATGATGATGGTGATGGTGATGGTGATCGTGATGGTGATGATGAGGATGATAGTGATGATGACGATGGTGATGGTGGCGCTGATGATGGTTGTGGTGATGAGGGTGATGATGGTGACGGTGATGATGGCAATGGTGATGATGATGACACTGATGATGGTAATGGTGGTGATGATGGTGATGTTGGTGATGATGGTGGTGGTGGTGGTGGTGATGATGATGGTGGTGGTGATGGTGATGATGACGGTGATGTTGGTGATGATGATGATGGTGATGGTGATTGTGATGGTGATGAGGATGATAGTGATGATGACGATGGTGATGGTGGTGCTGATGATGGTTGTGGTGATGAGGGTGATGATGGTGACGGTGATGATGGCAATGGTGATGATGATGACACTGATGATGGTAATGGTGGTGATGATGGTGATGTTGGTGATGATGGTGGTGGTGGTGGTGGTGGTGATGATGGTGATGTTGGTGATGATGGTGGTGGTGGTGGTGGTGGTGATGATGGTGAATGATTCACTGTGCCTGTATCTCTGCGCCTGTTAGTAGCTGATAAGTGTATATTCTGCCTGCCTCAGAGTCGCCCTGTGATGAGGATGATGGTGATGATGGTGATGGTAATGATGATGATGATGGTGATTGTGATGGTGATGGTGATGAAGGTGATGATGGTGACGGTGATGTTGGCAATGGTAGTGATGGTGGTGATGATGATGATGATACTGATGATGGTAATGGTGGTGATGGTGATGATGATGAGGATGACTGTGATGATGGTAATGGTGGTGATGATTGTGACAATGATGTTGGTGATGATGGTGATGATGATGATGATGATGATAATGGTGGTGATGATGGTGAATGATTCACTCTGTATCTCTGCGCCTGTTAGTACCTGATAAGTGTATATTCTGCCTGCCTCAGAGTCGCCCTGTGCTGGTGATAGTGGTGGTGGTGGTGGTGATGGTGGTGGTGGTGATGGTGGTGGTGGTGGTGGTGGTGGTGATGATGAACTAAATGTATCTCTGCGTCTGATTGGTGTGTTGTATCTGGTGTGTTGGTCAGAAGTACTACGGCTGCGAGTCGTCGGTGGGCCGTGATGTGAGCCAGCTGAGGGTTTTATACCACAAAGTTCACCAGGAAGCCTCAGCCCACATCAGCAACTTCCTGTAAGGGATATAAAGCCCCGCCCACACGCCCACATCCCAGGGCAGGTTGTGGCTGTGACCAACCTTCCCACAGGCATGATGGGCCTTAAGGAAGAGGCAGACCCTGCCCCTCCCGGACCAAAGACCTCACGTGTGGTGCACTTTCGTAGGCATTGCACAGGTGGGACACACAAACACCTGTACTGCTCAAAACACCGCCATAACCTCAACAACAAATACAATAATAAAAAATGAATAATAACAAAAACAACAACAAAACAACAAATATAATAATAATAATTATAACAACAACAATAAATATAATAATAATAATAATTATAACAACAACAATAAATATAATAATAATAATAACAATAATAATAACAACAACAACATCAACAACAAATACAATAATAACAACAACAACAAATATAATAATAATAATAATAATAATAATAATAATAATAATAATAATAACAACAACAACAAAACAACAACAAATACAATAATAACAATAACAACAACAAATACAATAATAATAATAATAACAAACACAATAACAAAAATAAATAAATTAATTAATAATAATAACAATAACAACAATAATAACAATAACAAAATAATAATAATAATAATAACAAATACAAAAACAAAAACAAAAAATTAATAAATTAATAATAGTAATAATAATAATAATAATGATGATAATAACAACAACAGCAAATACAACAACAATAACAACAAATATAATAATAATAATAATAATAATAATAATAATAATAATGAGATTACTAACATAAAACAATAATAACAGTAACAAAAATAACAACAACAACAACAATAAAAATAATAATGAAAATAGTAACTATAGTAACTCAGGGGTCTAATTCTTCTTGTGCAGTGGTGTAGATTTTTATTAGATATCCCTAGTGATGTTTAAATGCCAGATATTCTAGATCTTGTGTATTTTTTTGTATTGTGCATTAATTAATTTTAATAGAACTTTATTTCAGGAATGGAATTTAATAGTACTACATTGTAAAATAAATGACATCTATTAGAATTATATGGTGGAAATAAATTTTGTTAGAACTTTTATTCTGGAAACACATTTTCTTAAAACTTTATTGTGCACTGCGTTCTAGAAATTAATTCTATTAGATCAATTTTAGAACTTTAAACAACTTCTTACAAAATTCCTTCACTACTAGTCCTTAATTCTGGATATTCATTTTAATAGAACATAATTCTAAAAGGTGATTTTATTAGAATTCTGCATATTAGTTTGAACAGAACATCAGTCTGGACATAATGTTTAATAGAACCTTATTCTGAATATCAATTCTATAGAACTTTATTCTGGAAATTCCAACTATTTTATTAGAACTTAATTGTAAAATTCAGTCTTATTCATTATTGGCCTTCATGTTGCATATTAAACCAGTTAATTAAAACACAGAACTGTACAGTACTGATCTTATAACTTTATAATGTTTATTCCTTTTACTAGAATTTCTTTGTAGAATTGAAAATGCAATTTTATATATATGTATATGTTGTATATATTCTCTTAAATGTATTTACAAAAAAAATAAAAATATATGAATTAAATAATATAAATCAAATAAATTAAAACAAAATAAAATTATATATATGTATATATATATATATATATATATATATATATATATATATTGTTGTTGTATTTGCTGTTATTGTTGTTTTGTTGTTATTATTATTATTATTATTATTATTATTATTATTTATTAATTAATTAATGTATTAATGTATTAATGTATTTTTATTATTGTATTTGTTATTATATATATTTTATATATTAATTTTATATATTATATAAACTTTTATATATATATATATCATTTTTTTGGATCGTTTATTATTATTATTTTTCTGTAAATACATTTAAGAGAATATATACAGTGACAGTATATATTCAGAGTGACTGTATGTCTGTATGTATGACCCTTATGTCTGGGTTTTACCCACAGAGCCCCCTGCTGGATGGAATGCTTGCTGGGAAAAGAACAGCTATCCGTGCTGACTGAGAGCGTATCGTCCGTACTTCTTTGAGAGGAGTGGAGCAAAACGAGGAGGGAAGAGCTGTTAATGGAAACGACAGACTCGCTTTAATTCCGGAATTCTGTCCCCTTCGTAGGGGCTTCGTCGTGGGTCCTGCAGACGATGGAATCAAACCATGAGACGGCGTGGAACGCATCATGGGTGTCCGTGTACAAACTGTAACTTAGCGGTTTAACTTCCCACATTGAACAGTATGAATATATTTTACATATGTATATACTGTATATTTCTAATTTCACTTATATACTGTATTCTGGGTTATTTGACCTATACGATATATGACTATTATTATTTTTCATTTGTCGTATTAGTTCTAATTGATGTTATATATATTCTGTTGTTTCTAATTTGTTATATACTGTGTTAGTTTTTAATTTAACCTATATAATATACGCTATTATTTCTAATTTGTTATATACTCTAATATTTCTAACTTGTCAGATGCTGTGTTAGTTCAAATTTGACTATATTAGCTATATTATTTCTAATTTTGAGTTATATACTCTATGGTTTGCTATATTCTGAATGTTATGTCCTGTATTATATGCTGTGTTATTTCTAACTCGAGTTATGTATCTGGATTATTTGTACTATGCCTTGCCGACGACTGCACAGTAGTACCAATAACCGATGTGAGACGTGCCTAGTATATGACAGCAATAAGCTACAGATGTCTGATTTACATGATCCGTGTTGTGCTTTTGTATCCTGATGGACTGTTCCTCTTTATAAAGCCCGTCCTGTTTCGTAGACACCAGCTGTTCCTTTCACTAGCTCCAGCTCGGTCACCTGTTCAGAGGTGCTGCTTGGAACAGACTGTGGAGACCTCCTCCCAGCCCGCAGGAGGGGCCGTGCACGTGTGGCTAGTCCGGAGTGGAGCTCGTAGAGAATGGTGGAATGTTTTTAACGTTAGCATTTTAACGTTAGCATTTTAACGTTAGCATATCAATAAACAGCCCCTTTATTTCTGCTGCTGGTGTGCGCTGGTTATTAGCTCCAGCGTTAGCCGGGTGAAGCCAGTGGAGGCCAGAGTGGAGCTGGAGAAGCTGGTGGACCTGAGGAAGCAGAACTCTGGTTCCATTGACTCGTATCAGAAGTGAGGGTTTGTTCTGACAGCAGCCGGTCATCTTCAGAGTCCCGCTTTGGTCTTGGTGGAGACGACCAACGAATCCGTGTGTGGAGGCACCGTGGTCAGCACCCAGATGGACAGTCTGTTGGTACACTTCCAGAAGACCTGGTGTCACTCCACCTCCACCCCTACCGCACCATCTGCAGGAACTGTGTGAGGATGTTCAAGCTGCATGAGATGCAGGACACCGTTAGGAACGTCTACAACTCCATGGTGGGACAGTCTACCATCTTCAGATCTTATCTTGTTCCCATCGCCCTCCAACAGGAGCTCCAGTCTGTGGGAGGGTACTGGAGCTAGGCGTTGGGACAGTCTACGTCCTATGACCTTATTTCCTTCTGAGGGTCCCAGAAACGATGAGGGGACACTCTGGTTGTTAAGGTCATAGGACGTAGACTGTCCAAGCGTCTAGCTCCAGTAACCTCCCACAGACTGAAGCTAGACGTGGGGACAGTCTACGTCCTATGACCTTATTTCATTCAGAGAGTTCCAGAAACGATGAGGGGACACTTTGATTTGTTAAGGTTAGGGTTAGGGTTAGTAGGGTCCCAACGTCTAGCTCCAGTAACCTCCCACAGACTGAAGCTAGACGTGGGGACAGTCTACGTCCTATGACCTTATTTCATTCTGAGGGTCCCAGAAACGATGAGGGGACACTCTGGTTGTTAAGGTCATAGGACGTAGACTGTCCAAGCGTCTAGCTCCAGTAACCTCCCACTGACTGAAGCTAGACGTGGGGACAGTCTACGTCCTATGACCTTATTTCATTCTGAGGGTCCCAGAAACGATGAGGGGACACTCTGGTTGTTAAGGTGGCTCGGCAAATGCCATTCATTCCTGGAGACAAAATGGACACGATGGTCACCACGAAAAGTGGTGCAAGACTTCTCAGCACCAGCTGCACCACCCTCTGATACATGTAGTGTAGGGCTGTCTGAGGGTCCGAAGACCACGACCATGCAGTTCTGGTTCTGGTTCTTGTCCCATGTGTACAGAAGTTCTGTTGAAGATGTTAAGTAGCGTAGATGATGATGACCTCCAGGTTCTTCGCTGTTTTGGCTCGAGAAACTTTGTTCTTGAATTGCTGCTGACTCCTCCCCCTCTTCGGACAGACTCCGCCCCTTTGAGAGGCTCTTTATTCCCCATCATGTTACTGATCTGCTCCCATTTAGCCTGATCACTTGTGCGGTGTTCCACTAGGTGCATTACACGAAACGTTATACGTCGTTTTGCTGTTTCCGTGCCAACATTTAAAAAAAAATTCCCAGTGTATTCCCAGTATTCCCAGTATTCCCATGACAGTTTATTCCGAAGCAACAGAATTTCCCATTTTCAACATCTGATTAGTTGTCTTTGAACGATTTACAGTTATACAGTATATAAAGCTAACTGATATTATGAATTTTATGAATCATATCTGTGTATGACAGGTGCTATGTAAACATTTCCGCATTGCTTCACCTATAAACATGTTATTCCCTAAACTGAATAGGTTTCTATTCCTGTAGTCCTCCTCACATGTGCGGGAAGTACCTGCCTGGTTCGCTGGGCGTGGCCTAGTCTCTGGGTTAGTTCCTGGTGTAGTTCTTATATGGCCTACTGCTTTACAGGTTCTCTATACCTGGAATCCAGGTACAGTCATTCAGGGACGGTCCTCATTACACTAATGCCTCACAGTGTAGGAATTCCCCAGTTCCCTTTTCGGGGAATCAGCCTTACCTGTCA
>JAMWET010007108.1:102500-162500 GCA_024036415.1 Prochilodus magdalenae
CAGATCCATTCTTTAATCTGAGGGACTCCATAAAAGTGTGTCGTGTGTTTAATAGGTGGTCACCGGTGGAGGACCTTGGCGTTACACCTGACTCGCTGTTCCTTGGCCCTTACGAGACTCACCTGCAGTTTTTTGTGTGGAAACAGATGCTCACCTCCATCCAACCAGGTGAGGGCTTGACAGTAAGTCTATTAAGATGAGATGGACTCTCGGTCACGACCTGCACAAGGCATCGCTGGAGGGCCATGGTCTATGCCACCAGGCCTGCGTACAGTCCTGGCAGCAGGTCCTTGTGGTTGACAGCCATCTCGGCATCTTTGCTTCCCTAACTCTTTTGCCGTCCTCCTGCGAAGCTGGACTCGGCCTTCTCTGCTTTGCGGCTGTTGAGTTTGTGGTGGTGCCGTTCCTCTCCAGAGGGCTGGGGGGCGCTATTGCAATCCTGAGAGCATTTAGCTAGAGTGAGAACTCTGTTAACAGGCTAACTAGGATGTTTGGCTGAAAGGACAGGTGTGAGATCGACTCCTGTGAAAACAATTAACGTGTCTCCACAAAGATGTCCCTGACTCTCGCCCATGGCCCGCACAAAGCATCGCTGGAGGGCCACGGTCAATGCCACCAGGCCTCTGTACAGTCCTGGCAGCAGGTCCTCGTGGTTGACAGTCATCTCGGCGTCTTTGCTGTCCCGACTCTTTTGCCGTTCTCCTGCGAAGCTGGACTCGGCCTTTGCGGCTGTTGAGTTTGTGGTGGTGCCGTTTCTCTCCAGAGGGCTGGGGGGCGCTATTGCACCCCAGAGACCAGTTAGCATAGGGTAAGAAGAAGGCCTACCGTGCATCCCATGAGCAAACGAAGATGGTTTCTGGATGGTGTTTACATGTTCCCCCTGTATCCGTGTGGGTTTCCTCCCACCACAGTCCACAGACTTGCAGTCTGGTGAACCTGAGATGCCCCTCTGAGTGAGTGTCCGCCCTGTGATGGACTGGTGCCCTGTCCAGGGTGTTTCCTGACCAATGAGTGCTGGGAAAGGCTCAGGCAGTGGCGCCACCCAGAAGGATAAGGCAGCTTAGAAGGTGAATGGGCCGAAAGTGGTTGTTTGGAGGAAGAGTGGCCACCAACACGCGAATCAGACCTTTCCCAGGGGTGGAGATTAATAGACACATGTTGGAACGAAGCTCTGGCTGGAGGCTGATCTCCAGGAGGAGGATTGGTACCACTGAGGAGGACCACTCGGAGGGAAGCTGGGGTTGTGTTCCTTCACTGTGCTCACCAGCCCTCTTCCTGGAGATCACTTTTCCCGTATCTTATAGGCTACCCTGCAGACTACCTCTAATCCAGCATCTGATCCAGGGACTTGGGAAAGGTTAAACAGCTGGAGCAGGTGGTTGGAATACGGTAAGGCCGGTCTCCAGGTCCAGGGTTGGTGTCCACTGTCCATTGAGCCCAAATATACCCTGTCCGTCCAAAGTTTGGGAAAGCCTTTAGGAAGTTTTCCAGAAATTGGTCGAATTGGTTGGTGTGCTGTGTTTCTGATGATCTCCTGTCTTTCCCTTCTCTCCCGTAAGTGCCTCATCACCATCCCGTGGAGCTCCGAGGCAATCCAAGCGTGAAAGTCGCTCCCAGCCGCCTGAGCGTCTGGTGCAAGAAGGACTCATTCAAGAAAAACAAGTATGACTCCACCTGGCTGAAGACGGAGTCCTCGTTCAGGACCGGGCGGTACTACTGGGAGGTGGAGGTGGGACAGAAACTGGAATGGGAGATCGGGATTTGTAGCAGTGAAGCGGGTAAAGACGTCAAAGACACAGTGCTGTGCTACAGCTCAGGCCTGGGCTACCACGTCCAGCAAGGCGGGCACGGGAACAAGCGGAAGGTGCACGTTTCGTCGCGTCCTCGAAGGGTCGGCGTGTATCTGGACTGTGAGCGGAAGCAGGTTTCCTTCTATGACGCTGAGAGCATGACTCTAATGGACACGGGAACGTACGTCATGACTACATGTGCCCACTCTCTCTGCCTCGGCCCCGGCCAGTACCTGAGGGGAAAGAACAGCGATCCCCTCACTGTCTGTTGGTACTGAGACCCGAAATGATGGCTCGGTACTATAGCAACAGTTATGGGATAGCAGGATGTAAGCTGACTTGGGGTAACAGTGGTGGTCCCTAGGGGGACGGCTTGGGAGCACCGACGCCTTTATGAGTTGTGAGTCTTGTGGGTGAGGTTGAACATGGACCTGATGGCACCTGACCCCATCATTGGGGGGGTACATGATGGGCTGCGAATGCCAAATGTGTTTTGGTGCACCAATGGACCGTATGGGACCACCACCCGGCTGCGCAGTGCCTTGTTGACCCCTGGAGTCCATGGCTTCATGGGGCCTGCACCATTATGTGGGTGGTGGATCATTCTCAGCCCTGCAGTGACACTGGTGGTGGTGTGTTAGTGTGGGTGGTGCTGGTGTGAGTGGATCAGACACAGCAGTGCTGCTGGAGTGTTGAGACACTGTGTCCACTCACTGTCCACTCTATTAGATGAGATAAGATAAGATAACACTTTATTGATCCCGAAGGAAATTGCAGTGTCACAGTTCTGTACGTATTGCACAATTAAGACATACATTATTACAATAAAAAGGGCAGAGGTTACAGAAGAGCTATCAATCACAAAAAGACATAAATTAAAATAACAGAGTCTATGTGCATATAAAAGTGTTCTATGAAGTATGTACATACATTAATCAGAATAAATAAATAGAGCTGAATTAAGGAGATTTGTCTATATACATAAATGTGCATGTATAAGACACTGCCTATAACATAATAGATAGAAGAGCATGTACAGACATTAACGGAGCAGCAGAAGTAATATTGCACTTAGAGATGTGAGGTAGTGAGGATTATATATAAAGTGACCAATGGCAGATTAAATAACAGTCCAGATTAGAGCAGTGCAGTCCAGATTAGAGCAGTACAGTCCAGATTAGAGCAGTACAGTCCAGATTAGAGCAGTACAGTCCAGATTAGAGCCGTGCAGTCCAGATTAGAGCAGTCCAGTCCAGATTAGAGCAGTGCAGTCCAGATTAGAGCAGTACAGTCCAGATTAGAGCAGTGCAGTCCAGATTAGAGCAGTGCAGTCCAGATTAGAGCAGTACAGTCCAGATTAGAGCAGTACAGTCCAGATTAGAGCAGTACAGTCCAGATTAGGGCAGTACAGTCCAGATTAGAGCAGTGCAGTCCAGATTAGAGCAGTACAGTCCAGATTAGAGCAGTGCAGTCCAGATTAGAGCAGTACAGTCCAGTCCAGTCCAGATTAGAGTCCAGTCCAGTACAGTCCAGTCCAGTCCAGATTAGAGCAGTGCAGTAGAGTTTAAAAACTGGGCGTGTACCAGTATGATGGAGCAGTCCAGATTAGAGCAGTACAGTCCAGATTAGAGCAGTGCAGTCCAGATTAGAGCAGTACAGTCCAGATTAGAGCAGTCCAGTCCAGATTAGAGCAGTGCAGTCCAGATTAGAGCAGTCCAGTCCAGATTAGAGCAGTGCAGTCCAGATTAGAGCAGTCCAGTCCAGATTAGAGCAGTCCAGTCCAGATTAGAGCAGTACAGTCCAGATTAGAGCAGTGCAGTCCAGATTAGAGCAGGAGCAGTCCAGTCCAGATTAGAGCAGTGCAGTCCAGATTAGAGCAGTGCAGTCCAGATTAGAGCAGTACAGTCCAGATTAGAGCAGTGCAGTCCAGATTAGAGCAGTCCAGTCCAGATTAGAGCAGTCCAGTCCAGATTAGAGCAGTGCAGTAGAGTTTAAAAACTGGGCGTGTACCAGTATGATGGAGCTCAACACAGTTCAGACAGCAGGAGGTCGGTGGTGTTCCTGCTATAGGGAGACTCGTTGTAGAGTCTTATCGTGGTGGGGAGAAGGGACCTCACACGGCGCTCTTTAGCACAGCGCAGCTGTCTTAGCCTCCCGCTGAACCTGCTCCTCTGTTTCTCCACTGCACAGTGCAGGGGGTGGGAGGCATTGTCCATCACTGCAAGGAGTTTGTTGAGAGTCCGCTTTTCTGCCACAACCTCCAGAGTGTCCAGTTTGAGTCCTATAACAGACCCCGCCTTCTTGACCAGTTTGTTGAGTTTGTTTATTGCAGTTTTGTTGATGCTGTTGCCCCAGCAACCAACAGAGTAGAATATGGCACTAGCAACAACAGACTGGTAGAACGTCCACAGGGGTTTAGTGCACGCCCCAAAGGACCTCAGCTTCCTCAGAAAGTACAGACGGCTCTGTCCTCTCTTGAAAACTGCAGAGGTGTTAGAACTCCAGTCCAGTTTGTTGTCCAAGTGCACACCAAGGTACTTGTAAATACCAACTACCTCCACTTCCTCTCCATCCAAGGTGACTGGTGCTTGTGGAGATCTGTTTCTCCTAAAATCCACCACCATCTCTTTTGTCTTACTGATGTTTAGCTGCAGTTGGTTCAGTTTACACCTGCTGACAAAATCTGACCCCAGCTTCCTGTATTCAGCCTCCTGTCCATTCCTGATACACCCGACTATGGCTGTGTCATCTGAGAACTTCTGCAGATGGCATGTACCAGTGGAATGGAATGGTGCTAATACAGTCCCCTGAGGAGCCCCAGTACTGCACATGGCTACGTCTGAAACACAGCCCTGCATCCGCACAAACTGGGGTCGACCTGTCAGGTAATCCATAGTCCAGGAGATGATGGATTCATCCACCTGCATCTGACGAAGTTTATCCCCACCTTGCTGGACCACCTTGTAGATGGACAGATGATAGCCCATCTGCTGCTGGCCCACAGGACGCTGCCCGTAGGATGCTGCCCACAAGATGCAGCCCCACAGGACACTGCCCACAAGATGCTGCCACACTGGATGCTGCCCACAGGATGCTGCCCAAAGGGTGCTGCCCACAGGACTCTGCCCATAAGATGCTGTCCACAGGATGCTGCCCACAGGATGCTGCCCACAGGGCACTGTTGGTGGGCGTTTCTTAGTCCAGCAGTGACACTGAGGTGTCCAGCAGCACTGCTGTGTCTGATCCACTCACACCAGCACCACACACACTAACACACCACCACCACGTCAGTGTCACTGCAGTGCTGAGAATGATCCACCACCTACATCATACCTGCTCTGTGGGGGTCCTGTGGGGGTCCTGACCATTGATATATAATACCAGTGACAGATGTTCTGTTGTTTGTGGACCTGTGTATGTGTCTGTGTTGTGTACTATGTATTGTGCTGCTCCTGCACATTTTCCTGGAAAGTCAGGACATGCAGGTGCGGTAAATGTCCACACTCAGCTGTAATCAGCTGTAATCGGGCAGTAGGAGGGCGTGCTGGGTCTGTTAGCCGAGTAATCGAATGGCTGACTCACTGCTCTGCTCTCTCTAGCTCTGAGACTGACTCCGCCCGTAATCCACTCTGCTCCGTCTGCAGCTCCAACACAGATCTGATTCCAGAACCCGTCTGCTGCTGAGTCACATGACTAATCAGCTTTCTGGTTCCATCAGCATGCCACACACTGGCCCCACGCTGGTTTTGGGATCATGGCGGATAATGAGCTCCGTTCTGATTGGTTGCCCCTCGCCAACAAAGCAGTCTGGACTGAACCTCTCCTGATAGCTTCTGCATGAGTGGGCGGGGCTAAACGAATTTCCAAATGGGCCTGGTCTGTACGTATGGACCGTGTGGACGGTAATTAAAGACTTGGTGATTGGGAAGCAGTGTACACTCATCATCAAAGTAACAGCCGCACCCAGAAGGAGGTGTGGGAGTGCGGGTGTGTTGGGAAGGATGATAAAGGGGACCAGGATCAATAACTGATAATAAATGTAGACTGATATGATCAATATTTATTGAGTTCTCGCTGAGCTTAGAGATATGGTAGTGGACCGCTAACCGAAGCCTGGTGATTGCTAGATTTATAACCCAGAGGTAAAATGTAAGGTCTTCATATCTGACCTGGCCCTTCAGGGTCACTGCCAGAACATTCACCAGGGGGTGACCCAGGTTAGACCCTGTGAACTTATTGGGGTAGTAAATGAAAACAGCTGTTAGTAGGGCATATAGCATAATAACAATTCCATTTTAATTATTTATTTAATGTTAAATTATTTATATATAATTTAGCAACGCTACTACTATTGCTGCCACAAAATAATAATAATAATAATAATAATAATAATAATAATAATAATAATAATAATAATAATAATTATTATTATTATTATTATTATTGTTGTTGTTGTTATATTTATATATATATTATTAGTAGAAGTATTATTATTATTATTATTATTATTATTATTATTATTATTATTATTATATTAAATATATTGATTTTATTATTATTATTATTAGCAGTAGCAGTATTATTATTAGTATTATTATTATTATTATTATTATATTAAATACATTGATTTTATGATTATTATTAGTAATAGTATCATTCTTTTATATTATTATTATTATTATTATTATTATTATTATTATTATTATTATTATTATTATTATATTAAATACATTGATTTTATTATTATTAGTAGTAATAGTATCATTCTTTTATATTATTATTATTATTATTATTATTATTATTATTATATTAAATACATTGATTTTATTATTATTAGTAGTAATAGTATCATTATTTTATATTATTATTATTATTGTATTAAATATATTGATTTTATTATTATTATTATTAGTGTAGTAGTATCATTATTTTATATTATTATTTTATATTATTATTATTATTATTATTATTATTATTATTGTTGTTGTTGTTATTATTAGCATTTATTATTATTATTATTATTATTATACTATAAGTCTCCATCGTCTGCCTAGAATCTAAACCTGGATTAATCACAGTCTGAAATCCTAAACTTGGGTTAATCACAGTCTGAAATACTGAACCTAGATTAAATTACAGTCTGAGAATATAAACCTGGATTAAATTACAGTCTGAGTATCGAAAGCTGGATTAGATTACAGTCTGATATCTAAACCTGGATTAACCACAGTCTGAGTTTTTAAGCCTGTGTTTCAAATAATGCCAGCCCTATATCTACTGGGGTACAATCCTGGAAGGACGCCACAGGGAAGTACCTTTAATAGCCTCACGATCAACACCAGGAACCTGGTCAGATCTGTATGACCCGTACCGGTGTTCATCGCTCTAGGTGTACTTATCAGAAACCGCGTTTTGCCGGGAACCACTAAGCAAACCGGTTTTATCAGGTATGCACACGGAGGGAGAAACCTGTGCAGCTGCTTGTTAATAAATCATGACCGACGTGGCAGGTACTTTCATTTTCACATGCAGCGCTGAGTCAGGGCCAGAGGTCATTCAAGCTACAGCTGTGAGGACAGGGACGAAGAGGACCTCTGTGTGGATCAGCTGCGTTTGGGTTAGACACACTATAATGGCTACCATGCTAAGTATGCAGATCCGGTGTGGAGTGTGCCTGAACACTCTACGGGAGCCGGTGTGCCTTCCATGCGAACACTCCTACTGCCGAGTGTGCATCGCCCGTCAGCTGGCCGGGAGTGCCGATACAAGCAGGTGTCCTGAGTGCCGGAGTCCCTTCCGCAGGGCTGATGTCAGGGTCAGCCGAGCTTTGAGGAACATCGTGGATGCTGCCAGAGCTCATCTCGAGGAACACGAAGCCCTCCGAGAACAAGCAAGGTCCATCCTGAGGGGACACAACTCTACGGACCAGTGTCCCGACCACTTCGGGACATTTAGCCATTTCTGTGAGACGGATCAGCAGCTCACCTGTGTGGCCTGCAGAGGGGACCAAAGACATCAAGGGCACAGGTTCAAAAGTCTGAGTGATGCGCTCCAGGCCAACAAGGTAGGTCCGGTCTATTTGGCTACATCAGTCCAGCATTGTCGTAGGCACTATCAGAACTCATCATAACGTCCACCTGATCGGTCGCAGTATCCTCCTGGACATCTCCAAGGAGAAGAACCCTCAGGAGTAACCTATGCCCAACAACTACCCACCTTGCATCAATGGCAACCAGGACTAAACTCTGGCATCCCTCTGCCACCTCTTGTAGCACAAATCCAAACCCCACATCAGTTGCCAGTTGGCTCCTTGAAAACCTTACCCACACCACGACAACCCGTACCATGTTTATCGGTGGACGTTGTCACAGACCTCCCAATACCTAAGAGGTAACGCCACCACTCTGGTTGAGATCATTTGGTTCTCTGAAGCTATGCCCACTGGTCTTCTCTGTTTGCCACATCTCCTGTTTATTCAACCTGCCTGAGGTTGACTAAGGAGGAAGTCTGGAGGAAGACCATCCTAGAGATGTTGGCTGGTAGCTATAGTGGAGCCAGGCAAGACGAAAGACTGGAGCAGGCATCTCTCCTGTCTCGAATATTCCTCTTCCTCCACTGGCGTCCCACCCTTCCCGGTCTACCTCGGTCCAGAGCTTCCCAATGTTCAACCTGATGTTGAGAAGCCACCAGCCATCTCCACCCTCATTTCACACCGCTCTGCCTTCACAGTGGCTGGAGCTTCCACGTTCTCCATTAAGGGTCTCCTGAAGTTCCGTTTGCGCTCGGTTGATTAGGATGGATAAACCCTCCGCCTACGGCAGAAGACATCTCCAGATCGCCCCGCTCCATGGCATGTGGACGTCCCCATTTTGTCTGTGCAGCATCCTCCGGAGTCATGCTTTGATTGGGGGCTTCTGTCGTGGATCCATCCCTCGCAGTACGCCCCCCAGCTCCAGCTAAGTTAGCTAGCACCGCTAACTACTGTGGTGGGACATGACTTAACAAGCAAGTTGTTTCCTTGAAGTACCTCAATCAAATCAATGATGGCTAGTATAGCTACCATTAGCTACTAGCATTAGCTCCAAGCATAGCTAGCTAAGTAGAACCAAGAGATTCATTTAATGGAGTGTATTTCCACATGGTGCTTCTGTGTGACCAATGATGGACAGGAGTTCCATCAAGTACTGGTTCTGGTTCTTGCGTACAGAGGTTCTACGGAATACCTGGGTCAGTATGTGGTGTAGATGATGATCATATCCATAAGTTCTATGCTGTGTTACACTGAGGAACGTTGTTCTTGAATGGCTGTTCTATTTGGAAGTGCAGTCGTTCACACAAAGTGGTGACCCCTTCCCATCGTTAGCACCAATTAACCAATTAACCCGATTAGCTGTGAGATGTTCCACCAGATGCTTTATCAGTCTTCTGTTTCACCATCCCAACTTTTTTGAAACAGGCTGCTGGCATTGTTTTCCACATGGCCTTATGTTAAAAATGTCCTATGTGCTGTTTATTAAGAATAGAATTTCACAGCTTCTGGGATTAAGATTTAAGGTTTGCACATCACTGTTCTTTGGAACTTCTCTGGAAATGGGGTTGTATTTAAAAATTGAGGACGTGCTATGCTATGCTATGCTATGCTATGCTATGCTAACCCTCTTCGTTGATACTGATAAACCCTATAGGTGAAGGCAGCCGAGAAGTTCGAGATGTTGGTCAGTGAAAACGAGACACTGGTGGAGTTGATTGAGAGACAAGCTGACGAGATTATAAGGACGAGGGTGGGTGGCTATATACTACTATTGGTTACTATAGTAACCTTACGATACCGTATGTAATAAACCTATTAATAAATAAATTACGTAATAAACTATTGCAGGAGAAATCGAGGGCGCTGTCGGACCGGATTTCTAAGCAGTTCAAGCAGATGCGCCAGTTTCTGAAAGATAAAGAGGAGGAGGTGAAGGCACTGCTGCTGGTGGAGGAGGATACGCGTTTAGAAGCTATGGAGGTGAACCTGTTCACGATGGAGGAAACGCTGTCGGAGGTGAGAGTGAAACAAGGCCTGCTGATCTCCGCCCTGGAAACGGATCACCCCTGCCAGTTCCTGCAGGTTAGATATTCAATCAACAAAAAATTAGTGTGACCCAAAATACCACACTGGCTAATTCTCATCTTTGCTTTGGGAATGCTGTTGGGAAGGGAGATGAAGGTGACCAGGATCAATAACTGATGATAAATTTAGACTGATATGATCAATATTTATTGAGCTACACATACAGAAGTCTGTCTCTCAGTATGGCGTCGGGCCGCCGTGTTCGCTAACCCAACACGCCAGACGTCTCGGTATGGAGCTGTAGAGGTTCCTAATGGTGTCCTGTGATAATCCATCCCATGCAGCTTGAACATCCTCACACAGTTCCTGCAGATGGTGCGGTAGGGGTGGAGGTGGGGTGGTAATGGTACGTCCGTTACCACGACTGTCCTTAACACCACGTCACCGTCACCAAACACTGCAGTGGTGTCGTACCAGACTGTCATGGAGTGACTCAGAATGGCAGCGGGTCATCTTCAGTGACGAGTCCCGCTTTAGTCTTGGTGGAGACGCCCAACGAATCCGTGTGTGGAGGCACCGTGGTCAGCACCGAGATGAACGGTCTGTCATCACACGTCCAGAAGGCCTGGTGTCCCTCCACCTCCACCCCTACCGCACCATCTGCAGGAACTGTGTGAGGATGTTCAAGCTGCATGGGATGGATTATCACAGGACTCCATTAGGAACCTCTACAGCTCCATACCGAGACGTCTGGCTAGCAAACACGGCGGCCCGGCGCCATACTGAGAGACAGACTTCTGTATGTGTAGCTCAATAAATATTGATCATATCAGTCTAAACTTATCACCAGTTATTGATCCTGGTAATCTTTATCTTCCTTCCCCACACACCTGCACTCCCACACCTCCTTCTGGGTGCGGCTGTTGTTTTGACGATGAGTGAAAAGCGGTTTAAAATATCTGTCCATTGAAGATCCGTTTTGGTTATCTGTAGTGGTGGAGCGAGAGTGGACGGTCACTTATTGGGGAGGTGGCGTCATCTGTAGACATGTGAGTAAATCAGAAGTGCTGAAGTAGAAAGATGGTGCTCCTGAACACTTTGATCTGAAATGAAACGAAGCTGCTGTGTTTTATTAGGCGGCCATCTTTGGAGAAAGTCATTAGGGACTCGCTGTCCCTCGGGCCCTATGAGACTGACCTGAAGGTCACAGTGTGCAATGACATGCTCAGGTCCATCCAGAGAGGTAAGGGTCAGCCATTGAGCGTTGTCCGTTTGCACGTTAGCTTGTCTGTTCCTTTGCATGTTGCTTCATGTGTCCTTTTCTTTGTTCATTCATCCGTTCATCCATTCATCTATTCCACTGCTCATTCCTTTGTCTGTTCGTTTGTTCCATTGTGCGTTGTTTCGGTGGTCCGTCATCTGCCCATCTATCCATCTCCCTGCGTATCGCTTCATTCGTTTTCTTCGCGTTTCTTCGCCCGACTGTTGTCTGTACATCTTTGCTTGTTGTTTGTCCATCTGCACGTCCATCCTGACTGTACGGGTCCAATTAGCATCATTAATATTCCCTGATACACAAGCGAGTCACATTATTATGACCACCCCCTGCAGGAAGTCACGTTTTCATGGCATCCTCTGGTACACACTCATCCTCTGGTACACACTCATCCTCTGGTACCACTCTCTCAATCGATCTGCGTATGAATCCATCCTTGCAGATCACGTACACCCATACAGACTGGAGTAGCATGACCAGGAGTACCAAGTACAACCCTGGCCCCCTAATTCCCAAAATCTGAACCCAAGTGATCATCTGTGGGACCACCTCGATCGTTGTGTTGGCTCTATGGATCCTCCCCGCACACTCCCTCCAGCACTGCAGTCAGCATGTGACAACCTACCAGGAGTCACTCCTAGCCCATCTAGCTGCTGTCCGTACTGCACACCACGGCGGTTACTCTGGATGTTAGCTGGTGGTCATAATAATATGACTCGACTGTGTATTTGCCTGTTTGCAGTAACCAATAGAAAGCAGTGGGAAACGTTCATCCCCTATGTTGGGACGTTGGCACTTATCAGCCTGTTTCAGGTGTTCTGCACGCCCCCTAGTGGCCAAACTGATACTAAACATTCCCTGTAGCTGCAATCAAACAGTCCTGCACAGCTGGAACAATAAACCCACAACATTCCGGTCGTTTATGGACCTTATGCAAAATTCATAGATCAAATGGGAGACACGGAGATGGGCAAATATGGTGCCCACCTTTGGGCCGAGAGTTTCAATGCACACTTTGAACATGAGTCATTATTTAGCCCCCCCTGCTTTTCATACCAAGAACGACACGTATACTGATAACCGAGAGGCATGTCGAAGGTCTGCACCCTGAGAAATGAACCGCTGCAGGGATAATCAGAACTCATATTTCAGAAGGGGTTCCCAAAATGTTGTGGAAAACCAAAAACCAAGATGCCCAAAAGAGGTCTTTGGAGTGATGCCGTAGAGGAACCATGTTTGGTTCCATAAAGAACAAGTGCATGTCCTTTAGGAACGCTTGCTGTAAATGAGCTGGGTGAGCGTGAGGAGGCTCCACATGACGTGATGGGTCGTAATGACGTTATCCCTTTCCTGCAGGGTTCCCCGTTTCCTCGGCACTTCGTCTGGACGGAGTCTGAACCGCAAGCTGCAGCTTGGTGTTCCTGAAACTACATGACATCAGGAGCAAGTTGCTCCTAAAGGAAGACCATTTAAGGTCATGTGGTCGAGTTATGGAATATGTATAGATATAGAATATAAAGGAGTCACTAACTGTGTTTACTCTATTTTGTAATTGTTCTCCGACGTTCTAGATAGAAGGTATGTGCTTTGTTGTTACAAATCTCCAGGTGTTTCTGCTCTGTACCCATTAAACGAGCTGTTTCCCTGTTTTGGTGAGCTCGTGAGCTCTGTTCTGATTGGCTGGTTTACAGCGAGACGCCATCCACGATGGTCACACAGAAGCACCATGTGGAAATAGACTAGATAAAATGAGCTTCTGTGTAAATAAGCCCCGCTCTTATACTATATAGTTAGCTATGCTAGTTAGCTTGGAGCTAATGCTAGTAGCTAACGTTCCCTGTGCTAGCTACTGGCTCCATCTGGACACCAACACACAGTAGAGTAAAGCTGATCCTCACTATGGAGCTCTCAGTTTAAGATGATCTGCTCCAACTAGCACACACGGATACAATCACACAGCATGGCTGCTACTTACAGGCTGCTGTTGGGGTGGTGGTGCTAATAAAGGTGGAGCTGCTCCCCTCTTCAGGGTCAGACGCTGAGCGGAGCTGCTCCATATTGTCCAGAGAGGTTTGGAAATCTGTCCGGAGTGGAATGTGCAGACCGCAGGATTAAAGGTGTTCCGGGATCCTGTTAAAGATGTGGGAGCTGGAATTTCGGTTCTCCAGCTTGTGTTGGGAATTTTCTGTTCCACCTTAAATGGAGGTGCAGTTACACCCTGGCGCCTGTACAAGCTGCAGGTGGCGGAACATTGGATTAGGAAGCTGGTGAATTGGAGGAACCTCAGCCTGGCTTAAATATGAAGATCAGCCATGTACCGCTGACAGTTGGGATCCTTGGGAAAGGAATGGGAAGTGCCAAATTCCCATTCCCAGCCTGGAATGCTGGAGTTCTCCTCATAGTCCACCATGTTGGTTCTGTAGCTCTGTTGTGGTTGTATGTTAATGTTGGGGGGTGTGAATATTAATGAGTCGGTTCTGATTTGGGAATCGGTCCATCCTCAGGCCATCTGAAGGAGGAACAATGGTGTTTGAGGTTCACGGTATGTGGGTTCTATGTACGGACCTCTCTACATTACACCATCACAGTGCACATACAGCTCTACAGTCTACGGCAGCTGTAATGTAATCACTGCTTACAGGTGCGCGCAAAGGTTTGGACACTATCAGGTCAAACGACGTCTGATTTGTTATGGTCATTGTTGATTCTCATCATGAAAAGAAGTTACTGCACCCGCTACAGAGCAGAAAGCTAAATACCTTACTGCTTTACCACTTTTACTGAAATATTTCTAAATAAAATATATATTATTTTGTGGAGGGACTGCCTGTGGGCGTGGCCAAAGACCATAGTGTGAGGAAGTAGCTGAATCTGCAGGTGTATGGAAGCGTACGGTCATACGGGTCTACCAGCAGTGGATACAATCCCAGTCTACAGGGAATTCTCCTCGGGATCGTGCCAGGGAAGGCCTCCACCAAGAGTGTCTGAACATTGATGTGGCTACATCCAGAAACTCGTCCAGTACACGCCCAATCCAGTCCCAGCTGTTACTGGTGGAGGGGTCCATGTGTGTTTTGCTAACGGAAATGCATTCCTATGCAGCATGTCATGCGCCCTTGTGTTTCTGATTTCCAATAAATAACTTTATTTAACCGTATTATTTATTGAACTGCTGTTGCTGTGTATTTGTTGCCACTTCCAAGCAGCTGAAAATAACAGAGACTATTAATAGAGCAGAGGGGACAACAGAGGGCGTCAGGCCGGAACGCTGACTCATTTTGTTTTTCCATGTGACAATCCAGACACCTGTTGGGTCCCTTCACGTCAGACAGAAGGTCAAAGCCCATTTCTGTGATTTGAGCCAATGCTTCGTCTCGGTGAAGGCTCAGCTAGTCACAGACGGGTACCATCACCTCTAAATGATAGCAGCTTGTTTATTGGAGTTCTTTATGAATAGTAATGTGCCGAAGGTGACGAGCTACGATGTGTGCTAACAGGCCTCTCGCTGGTGGTCGAACTGGACAGTCATGAGAATGACCTGCCAGAGTCAGGAATGTTGGTAAGCACATTCAACCGCATGGTTAAAGGGTTAAATATAGAATACTGAGGGAAACATGTGTTCGTCAGCAGGAGGGGGCTAGCTAACACACCCAGAAACCCCCTCGCCCCACCCCCTTGGTGTGCTGGACATTTGCTGTCAGACCTCAGCTGCTGTTAGGACCAGAAGGCTTCGGAAACTTTCCCTTCCAGTGAATGCCCAGAGACGTTCAGAGCGTCTTTACCTGTAGCATGCATGCTTATATTTACCCGTAGCAGCTACTTAGCACATGTGCACACACATACCCTTAGCATACTACACCAGCAGGACTCCAGGGACTCCAGGAGAAGGCTTCAAGCAGAGCCAGGACAACGCTGAAGAAAGACAGCAGCTATGGATTCCCGTCTCTCCAAGCAGATCCAGTGCTCTGTGTGTTTGGGAGATTTCGTGGACCCGGTCAGTCTGCTTTGCGACCACACGTTCTGCAGGCAGTGCATCAGCAACCACTCCCAGACCAGCAGGGGTCTCCGGCTGTGTCCGGAATGCCGGCGGCCGTACACCATGTGGGACCTGCGATCCAACCGGGTGCTCAGGAACATGGTAGACGCGGTGAGGGAACATCTCTCAGAGCAACAAGCCCTGAGAGAAAGAAACAGTGGGCAGGACAGGGCCGGGCCGGTGCTGGAGCCGGAGAAGCTGGTGTGTCCGGACCATGCCGAGAGACTGAAACTGTTCTGTGAGACGGACCAGAAATTGGTGTGTCTGATCTGCAGGGACGGCGAAAAGCACCAAGGCCATAAGTTCAAGCCGGTGGACGAGGCAGCAGAACCCAAAAAGGTCAGTGGTTTGCACACACCTTACCTCACACACAACAGGGGGCGGTCAGCACACTTGCCCGGAGCAGTGGGCAGCCCTATCCATGGTGTTGGGGTAGCAGTTGGGAGTTAGGTGCATTGCTCATGGCTCAGGGGCACTCAGGGGTTGTGTCCTGTCAGTTCGGGGAACTGAACCGGCAACCCCAGTACAGGGTAACCCAGCTACCAGCCAATGGAAGCCCAGCTACTCAGCTGGAGAACACAAAGATCAGGAATGGCTTGCTAATGTGATAATAAGGCTCATCTCTTCCTGTACCTCCTCTCCGTGTACCGCAGGAGCTGCTGAGAGAGCCGCTAAGCTTCCTGGCGAAGGAGAACAAAGATCTGGAGGAGCTGATAAAGACGCAGACGGCCGAGATCACCAAAACCGAGGTCAGATTGCAGGCAGCATGAGACACGTGTAAAGTGATGGTTACCAACGGGCCGGGCCGGCACCGGCTATAGCTGGACACCCCGCATGGTCATGAGACCAGTATCCAAAACACAACCTCACGTCTGTGTTGGAGCCCAACTAAGGGTCGCCAAAAGGTTCAGGAGACAGGAGAACCAAACTAGTTGTGTAGTGTCTCGTGATAGAAGTTAACAGAGGATGCGGAAGACCCTGAGTAGCAGCTTCCACTGCCACACCTTCTCCGGCTAGGCTATAGGGTTGCCACCCGTCCCGTAAAATACAGAACCGTCCTTTATTTGGCAATTAAACGTATTAAACCAATACAGGACACGGTTTGTTCCAGATTTCCGTAAATGTCCGTAAATTTGTTACGGATTTCCGTAAATGTCCATAAATTTGTTACGGATTTCCGTAAATGTCCGTAAATTTGTTACGGATTTCTGTAAATGTCCGTAAATTTGTACCGTGTTTCCGTAAATGTCCATAAATTTGTTGTGGATTTCTGTAAATGTCCGTAAATTTGTTCCGTATTTCCGTAACTGTCCATAAATTTGTTGTGGATTTTCGTAAATGTCCGTATATTTGTTCCGTATTTCCGTAAATGTCCATAAATTTGTTGTGGATTTCCGTAAATGTCCGTAAATTTGTACCGTGTTTCCGTAAATGTCCATAAATTTGTTGTGGATTTCCGTAAATGTCCGTAAATTTGTTCTGTGTTTCCGTAAATGTCCGTAAATTTGTTCCATATTTCTGTAAATTTTCGATATACATTTGTCACACATGAATGATCACAATCTCTCTCAAATGTTGCTTCCTGTATTAAACCAATACGGAACGCGATTTGTTCCGTATTTCCGTAACTGTCCATAAATTTGTTCCGGATTTCCGTAACTGTCCATAAATTTGTTCCGGATTTCCGTAACTGTCCATAAATTTGTTGCGGATTTCCGTAAAAGTCCGTAAATTTGTTTCCGTATTTCCGTAAATGTTCGTAAATTTGTTCCGGATTTCTGTTAATTTTCGATATACATTTGTCACACACGAATGATCACAATCTCTCTGAAATGTTGTGTCCCATATTAAAACAATACGTGACGCGATTTGTTTCGTATTTCCGTAAGGGTCCGTACATTTTTCCGTATTACCGTAAATGTCTGATAAACGTGACTGATCACCCCCACCCGGAATCAGATCAAATACGAGACGTTTAATTTCGAACACACGTCACTCAAACATGACCACGCCCCCCGTCCTTTATTATTTTAATTTCTGAAAGGTGGCAACCCTACTAGGCTAGCAGTCAGTACTGGTTGAGCCCCACTGATGGTTGTAGGACATAATTCCAGAATGCATGCTGGGCTTTGGCTCTGTGTGGGACTGGTGGCCTGTCCAGGATGTGTCCTGCCACTCACCTGACCCCCACTTCCCCCCCAGCGACCCGGAGTGATTAGCAGCTTAGTAGCTAAATTAGCAGCTAAAATAGTGTTAGGAGCTAGCAATGCCTAGAACCACTCGTTCTGCTGTTCTGTGCTAGTAGAACCGTCTAGTCCCAGAAACCTCATGCGTTTTGTCTGGGCTGTTGTACTTCGGCACCTCCACACCGCACCTGCCGCCACCTCCTTTAGTAGCGGTGAAGTTCACGAGTCCTATATGTCCTGCTCTTTACAGGAGAGGTCCAAACTGCTTTCGGCTCAGATAGCCGCTCAGTTCGAGGAGATGCACCAGTTCCTCCGAGAGAAGGAG
Organism: Prochilodus magdalenae; assembly: GCA_024036415.1. Classification (NCBI taxonomy): domain Eukaryota; kingdom Metazoa; phylum Chordata; class Actinopteri; order Characiformes; family Prochilodontidae; genus Prochilodus; species Prochilodus magdalenae. Next base: position 120,170 of record JAMWET010007108.1, read on the forward strand.
CAGAAGGTGAAGACGCTGCTGGAGAAGGAGGAGAGAGCTGTGGTGGAACGCATGCAGGAGAACAGAAACGAGATAGAGGAGAAACTGAACAGGGGGAGGGAGGAGGAGGCAGTCCTCCACTCGGTCCTGGAAAGCGATCAGCCTGATGGGTTTCTCCAGGTGGGCCTTTAGAACTCTGCTTCTGCCCAAAGCTCTAACATACCCAGTATAGGTCTAAACTAGAGACGTCCTTCACACCAACTGTCAATCAATCTACCACTGCTTTGATGTGTCCACGTCTGTCTTTTCCAGTGGTGGACGGAGAAAGGGCTGGACATTGTTGAGGGGATGAGGGAAAGTAATGGCAGCAGTGGCGAGCCAGCAGAGTGAGTATCGGTAGAGATCGGACTCGGGGAATGAGTGTGATAGAATTCCGACTGCACGGTAACACCAGTGTCCATTCTAGGTTTAGGTCCAGGCTGAGAGGTCTCAGTGTTATGCCGGACAGCCTGTTCCTCGGACCCTACGAGACTCATCTCCAGTTCTTCGTATGGAAGGAGCTGCTGGGGTCCATCAAGCCGGGTAATATGTTATATGAGAAATGAATATGAATATTTACATCGAGCGTTTACAGTCTGACAGTAATAACCGTGGAGGGATTATAATCCGGTATGAATCTGCAGCGTGTGTAGTGTTTACAGTCTGACGGTAATAACTGTGGAGGGATTATAATCCGGTATGAATCTGCAGCGTGTGTAGTGTTTACAGTCTGACGGTAATAACTGTGGAGGGATTATAATCCAGTATGAATCTGCAGCGGGTGTAGTGTTTACAGTCTGACGGTAATAACTGTGGAGGGATTATAATCCAGTATGAATCTGCAGCGTGTGTAGTGTTTACGGTCTGACGGTAATAACTGTGGAGGGATTATAATACAGTATGAATCTGCAGCGTGTGTAGCGTTTACGGTCTGACGGTAATAACTGTGGAGGGATTATAATCCAGTATGAATCTGCAGCGTGTGTAGTGTTTACGGTCTGACGGTAATAACTGTGGAGGGATTATAATCCAGTATGAATCTGCAGCGGGTGTAGTGTTTACAGTCTGACGGTAATAACTGTGGAGGGATTATAATCCAGTATGAATCTGCAGCGTGTGTAGTGTTTACGGTCTGACGGTAATAACTGTGGAGGGATTATAATACAGTATGAATCTGCAGCGTGTGTAGCGTTTACGGTCTGACGGTAATAACTGTGGAGGGATTATAATCCAGTATGAATCTGCAGCGTGTGTAGCGTTTACGGTCTGACGGTATTAACTGTGGAGGGATTATAATCCGGTATGAATCTGCAGCGTGTGTAGTGTTTACAGTCTGACGGTAATAACTGTGGAGGGATTATAATCCAGTATGAATCTGCAGTGTGTGTAGGATTATAATCCGGTGAATCTGCACGTGTGTAGTTTACTGACGGTATTAACTGTGGAGGGATTATAATCCGGTATGAATCTGCAGTGTGTGTAGTGTTTACGGTCTGACAGTAATAACTGTGGAGGGATTATAATCCGGTATGAATCTGCAGCGTGTGTAGTGTTTACAGTCTGACGGTAATAACTGTGGAGGGATTATAATCCGGTATGAATCTGCAGCGTGTGTAGTGTTTACAGTCTGACGGTAATAACTGTGGAGGGATTATAATCCAGTATGAATCTGCAGCGTGTGTAGTGTTTACGGTCTGGCGGTAATAACTGTGGAGGGATTATAATACAGTATGAATCTGCAGCGTGTGTAGTGTTTACGGTCTGACGGTAATAACTGTGGAGAGATTATAATCCTGTATGAATCTGCAGCGGGTGTAGTGTTTACAGTCTGACGGTAATAACTGTGGAGGGATTATAATCCAGTATGAATCTGCAGCGTGTGTAGTGTTTACGGTGATGATGAATATGTACAGGCCTGTCTTTTACTGTTATAGATAATACAAGCCCATAACTAGTAACACCTGTGGCTCTCTGTCCTCCACAGTCCCCGATCGTAATGTCATATCTGACTGCCATGACCCGTACCTCAGGGTGTCCTCGGACGGCCGCAGCGTGACCCGCACGGCCAAAAAGGGCATCTTCTACCGGCAGAAAGACTACAGGCCTCTGGCCAGGACCCACAAGACCTTCCAGTCGGGGCAGCATTACTGGGAGGTGGAGGTGGGGGAGAAGACAGACTGGAGTGTGGGCGTGGACGGAGGCTGCATAAGCAACCCAAACAAAGACATCAGGCTGCAGCTGAAGCATGACCAGGGCTACCGCGTTAAAGAGAGCGGTACAGAGACGGATAAGGAGCTGGCGGTGAAGCCGCGGAGAATCGGGCTCTACCTGGACTGTGACCGGCGCCAGCTGTGCTTTTATAACGCTGAGGATATGACTGTCCTCCACTCCTCCAACTATTCCTCCTCCACTCCTTACTCCCTCAGTCTCTCACCTGGAGCATACCTGTCTGACAGGAACGCTGACCCACTGACCGTCTGCTGGAACTGATCTACCTGAGCAGAATACCAAATTTATATTTACACTGATGCCATTTATTTTTAATAATAATAATAATAATAATAATAATAATAATAATAATAATAATAATAATTATTATTATTATTATTATTATTATTACAATAATAATAACAATAATGATTAAAAAAAATATATAATAATTATTACATAATACAATATTATTGATGTCGTTGTTAGTATTATTATTGTAATTTTTTATAATATATAATTATTATTAATATTATTATTGTTGTCATTTTTATAAAATACTATTATTATTGTTGTTGTTTTGTTTTGTTGTTATTCTTTTTATAATATATTATTAATATTACTATTACTATTGTTTTTAATAGTATATTATTATTATTTTTATTATGATGATTATTATTATTATTATTAAAGCATGTTTGGAACATAGTGTACCTGATGTACTCATATTCCACTTTTTCTTTCTTTAAATTTTCATCTCACAATTGTTTGTTGTATATGTCATTGTTTATTTTCAAAATAAAAGTCTCTGTGCATTTAAAATCAGCTTCAGGAGATTTAAAACTAGGTAGACCTTCTATAAAGGACAGTGATCTGGGTTGGTCGTGGTTGGACCAGTGGTGGCAAACATTCAGCATTCAGACAACATTCAGACTTTATCAGGTCACCAGACCAGTGTATGGTTGCTATGGCTAGCTTCGTTTATTTTTCAAAATAAAAGTCCCTGTACACTTAAAATCAGTTTTAGAAAATGTAAAACTAGTTAGATCTTGTACGCAGGGCAGTAACCTGGGTGGTCCGAGGATGGACACTAGGCTGCTCTGCGATGCTGGCCGCCCCCAAATAATGTTGGCACCCTTGACGAGCCTGTCAGAGCCCATCATATAATTATGGCTATAGGTCTATAGGATTGGAGTATGCCATGACCGGAGAGGAGGTTAAAGCATAGCGCCCCCTCATGGTCAGACCTGAGAAGAAGAAGGAGGATGACCCCCCCCAGAGAACAGCCTTTCAGACGCGTGTTGAGTTGAATAGTTTATTGGGTATATTTACAAACACCCACATGCAAGGACCTGACGGACGGTAGGATGACACTGCGGGAACAAGAGCACAGGCTACTATGCGTTTAAAGTGTGCTACCAGCGGCGGGCTAAATCACACAGAGCTACGCAACCCACTGCCACACAAAGGCATACACACACACACACACTCCCACGCTCACACACCACAGCAGATAGATAGAGAGATAGACAAGAAAGGATAGCTAGAGCAGCCAAATCACCATCATCAGCAAACAGAAACGATACCACAGCACTGTTAATACACCTGTTCCACCGAAACCAAACGAATCACCTCACGAGGGCAAACGCATGAGACCGAAAACCAAACGGCGCTCCACACATCGCTGCCGCTTCCCCTTCGAGGGAACAGCGCTCAGGAACTATGTACAGATCCATCACAACGCACTCACAGCTAGTCCCTACTGAGAAGGGCAAGTCCACCAGTTTCCCCAAACTTCATACCACACGACCAGTCATTCAGAGTGGTCTGCTGTAGAGACCCTTCACAGCAGTGGTGACAGTACCCAACACACATACAGTACCCAACACCATCTAGACCACCACCTGGTTTGATGGGCATGGCTGCATGACGGGTAGCGTGGTCGCCTCCTAGAAAGAGGGGCCCGGGTTTGCTTCCTGAATAGAGTCCAGGGCCCCTCTTTGTGTGGAGTGTGCGGTGGAGTGAGAATTCTCGTGGCCATGCTGAATTTGCACCCCGTGGATGTGTGTGTCCGCCCAGTGGGTGCTGGGATAGGCCCCGGAATGAGAAGATGTTGGGCGAACCCTTTATTTTGTAATTCGATCGTGATGCGTGCTCTGGCATCCGTCAGTAGCACGGGTGGAGCGTGCCCGTAGGCTTGGCATCCAGACAGGAAGAAAGGCAACATGCAGCGAGACGAAGATCAGTATCGGGTACCGAACGATATGCACACCTTATGTATCGGTACTGGACCTGAAGCAGATCGGATCGGTGCAACCCTACGAATGACCAAACCCACCAGTGAACCTACACATGGCGTGGGTGGCATGGGCGCACGGTGGGTAGCAAGAGGGGGTTGGGTTTGCTTCCCGACTAGGGTGTGCAGGGTCCCTTCGTGTGTGGAGTGTGTCTGGGAGACGCAAAGATGATGTATCGGACCTCAGATAGTTGGATCCGTGCACCTAGCATGTGTGAGTTTCATACGGAATGCTGACAATTCCCAAAAAATTCCAATTCCATAAAAAAAAAAAAATAATCAGGTGTGGGAGTTTTTAGAGGTGGATGTCTGGTTCCATTCACCACCACTGTGACCAGCTCTGACTGTTCTCCGGACCGGGGAGTTTCACACCAGCCACTCTGAACAACTTAACACCTTAACTATTAACCTGCTGGGAATTTCCGGAAAACTGTTGGACTTCCTGTTTGATCCATAGTGGCACCACGCCTCCGCGGAATGCCTGAATGTCTGAAGTCCAGTGCATCTTTAATGTAAACTGAGTTAAGTCTTTGAGAGTCCGCTGAGATGATTCTACGATAGGGGGCCACACCGCTGGTTAGCTAAGTTGGCTAAGTGTACCCTGACTGCACGAACGCCATCGGAAGAAATCCAGTACTAGCATGATCTCCGGCTTCTTAGGTCGGATCTCCATGACTGGAAACAGCCTGAGGGTTAAATTTGGACCAAAATAAAAACAAATAATAAACGGAATACGATCAGAATCACCTCTAATGTTCAAAAACCAACGCAGCGCCACCTGCAGGGCACGTTTACACCCCCACTGTACAATAACACAACAACCTGAACAAGGCAGAGGAAGGTTACGGGTGCACAGTCACACGCGGGTGAGGGAACGTTCAGGAGGAAAGCTCGGTGCTGTGTGTGATGCCCATGGCGCCGCGGCTGTAAACTAGCACGGGCTCTGAGGCGAAGCCGAAATCCACAGGGGCCACAGAGGGCCAGAGAAAGCCATCACTCAGCACCAGGCACTGTGACGGCGACTGCTTCCCTGGTTATACCACTCGGAGCCCATAACGGAGTGAGGTCACCCTCTGTCTGCTGCGCCTGTGGCACACGGTCCATTACCACCTCCCTACACAGTGCACCATGCCCCCCTGCTCTATACACAGTGCACCATGCCACCCTCCTCCATACACAGTGCACCATGCCTCCCTGCTCCCTCCATAGTGCACCATGCCTCCCTGCTCCCTCCATAGTGCACCATGCCCCCCTGCTCCCTCCATAGTGCACCATGCCCCCCTGCTCCCTACACAGTGCACCATGCCGCCCTGCTCACTACACAGTGCACCACCCCTCCCTGCTCCCTACACAGTGCACCACCCCTCCCTGCTCACTACACAGTGCATCACTCCTCCCTGCTCCTTACACAGTGCACCATGCTTCCCTGCTCCCTCCATAGTGCACCATGCCCCCCTGCTCCCTCCATAGTGCACCATGCCCCCCTGCTCCCTACACAGTGCACCATGCCGCCCTGCTCACTACACAGTGCATCACTCCTCCCTGCTCACTACACAGTGCACCACCCCTCCCTGCTCCCTACACAGTGCACCATGCCCCCCTGCTCCATACACAGTGCACCATGCCCCCCTGCTCCATACATAGTGCACCATGCCCCCCTGCTCCATACATAGTGCACCATGCCCCCCTGCTCCATACATAGTGCACCATGCCTCCCTGCTCACTACACAGTGCATCACTCCTCCCTGCTCCCTACACAGTGCATCACTCCTCCCTGCTCACTACACAGTGCATCACTCCTCCCTGCTCACTACACAGTGCATCACTCCTCCCTGTTCACTACACAGTGCACCATGCCCCCCTGCTCCATACACAGTGCACCATGCCCCCCTGCTCCATACATAGTGCACCATACCTCCCTGCTCCCTCCATAGTGCATCATGCCTTCCTGCTCACTACACAGTGCATCACTCCTTCCCTGCTCCCTACATAGTGCACCATGCCCCCCTGCTCCATACATAGTGCACCATACCTCCCTGCTCCCTCCATAGTGCACCATGCCCCCCTGCTCCATACATAGTGCACCATGCATTAAGGTCATATGTAGTATAATGCTGGCATGGTGCTGTTTGTTAAGGTGGGGTCAGCTAGTTTGAGCCCACCTCCTGTTACCTGGTGAACACACACCGAAGCTGGGTTGTTTCTGAGGCCGAGATACATGATATTTCTGACGAGATATATAGATATATGTTCATGCAGCTGTAAAATATGGCAGCCCCCTGCCCTCCCCTCCCCTCCCCTCCACACACTCAAGGCATTCAGACAGTTCAGAATGATAATGCGGTCGATTGCGTATGATTACTCTGGCGATGAGTCTTGTGAATAGTACAGTACGGTATATGCATAGTCATCGATATCGAGCCTACAAGTGATAAGATCGTCTAAACCACACTAGTCAACACACTGCGAGAAATCAATAACAAATCAGGATGGTCAGCACACTAGCACACTCTACTGGCACTACTGAGAGAAACTACACAACAACAGTAATAATAATAATAATAATAACAATAATAATAATAGTACTCTAACATGTCCAGGCTAATGGGGTAGGTAGGGATCCGGGACGGGGGGACCGAAAGCCTCAACGTTAGGCATTGTGGAAATCTGTTCGCTGGAGTCTCAGACCAGACTTGACGAGAGGTCCTATTTGGTCTACAGTTAGGTCTAAGAGAACAGCCTTAGCATTCCGTGTTGGGTAATCAACAGTATAAGACCAAAAGTATGTGGACACCGATCTTAATTCAGGTGTTTCAGGTGCCATACAAAAGAGCTCGGCGACTTTAATAGTGCCACTGTGATAGATCACCACCATAGACACTTTGTGAGGTTTCCACCCTGCTAGAGCTGCCCTAGACAACTGTATGTGCCTCTATTGTGATATGGGAGCAGCCAGGAAGCGGGAGGCCATGCAGGGAGTCTCCTAAGTTAGATTTCTCGCTACAGATGTCTAACCTGCATCTGGAGGCAACATCAGCACGAGAACTGTGCATCGGGAGCTTCTATGGTTGAGCGGCACATGCCAGCCTAAGATCACTATCTGCAATGCCAAGCGCTGGCTGGAGTGGCATCACGGGCCGCCACTGGAGCAGTGGAAACGCGGCCTCTGGAGTGATTAATCAGGGTTCACTGTTTGGGTTCTGATGGACGAGTTCTGGGATTCCCCATTTTAATGCCCATGGTTATGGAATGGGAGCGTGGGTGGAAGTTCAGGTGTCCACATACTTTTGGCCATATAATGTAAGAACTGCATATATTTTTGGAGTTTCTAAAATACGTCTTAATTAGGGCTGGCCCAAGTCATCGGAATAGTCAAGTTATTGCTAGTCGTCAAAAAATAAAAATAATTACAGTTATTTAATAATGAGTTATAAGTTCATACAGTGCAGCCAAAAAAAACCCCCAAAAAACAATAGTTGTCAAATTCTTTGTTAATTTGTAAAATTTTTGAAAATTTAGATTTGGATTTTAGCTTTAGTTTTAGTTTTCAGGGAATGTATGGTGGTACCAGTGACTTAATGATGCATCAGTTTTATGGGAAACAACAATTTTGCTGCTTATTTTTCAGTTTAAGCTTTAAAAACGTTTTTAAGTCAAATTATGTTTACATTTTTTTTGTCAATGGTATTGCATTGTAAGTAGAAATGAGCAAATATAAGAAATACAAAAAAAAAAAAAAACATAAAATGCCATAAAATAACTTCTAGAAAGAACCGTCCTTTGAAAAGCCTAGAGTTTCATAAATTTCATTTTTTAAATTTTAAATTAATTTTGCAAAATTATTAACTGTTGCAAAAAAAAAAACAAAAAAAACACTGACTATAGCAACAAAAAATGACTTCAGAATTGGAATAAAATAACAGGAAATGGAAACAATATTTGCTAATTTCTACATTCAATGCAAAATTAAAGGTTTGAAACCAAAATTTAAGTGAATTAAATTTTAATCAGTTTAGTCACAATGGTGTTTACGGCTCAGTATTCGTACACGGCTCACCGCAACAGCAGAATAAAGCACAAATTCATGCTTCCTTAATTCAGAGTGCAACAAACTGGACCGCATTTTTGGTGGCTGACCAGGTGATTTAGGATATCACCCGTAAACACTACTCACACACTGCTGCCACCTACTGGACACGTGTTGAACTGTGGTAAGAAGCTTATTTAAAAATGAAGGTAAATTATGAAAGGTATGGTTCCGGCCAGCCCTAATCTTATTCTAAAGCATATAATCGGGATGCTACCTGTAGATAGAGTGCAGGGGGCTTCTTCACCCCGAAAGTAGCGGTGATTTTGGTATATATGCTTTCTTTTACAATCCATCCGCAAGCTGGGAATTTGGCCTACGCTATATAATAATGGATGGGATATTGCATAAAGCAATACAAGATGAATTCTACTTACTGTGGACTGAATCACTACACAATGACTATTCGGTTCTTTGTTCTTGTTTGTCTATCTGTCTATCTATCTATCTCGGTCAAATCCGTGATCTTTTAATAGTATGAATCTAATTATATATACTGTATATATATATTTATGTATATTCATATTTTACACAGTAATCCGTGTGAGTAACTGAATGCTAAGTGAAATAAACATCTGAGACGAACCACAAACCAGGCAACAGAGGTGAGAACACTTCACACAGTTTCTATTCACTACATCAACTCGATGCTCGGTGTAGGTCTCCTTAGGCTCCGCCCGTCGGCCAGCTAGGCGTCTCAAAGTCACATGATGAGCGACGCATAACCAATGGGAACGAGACCCTCCTTGTCACCCCGACGACAGCGAATCCAGTCATGGTCCACGCCTCCCAGCAGAACAAGCTCCTCCCCCTTTCTGAAGCTCAGCTCTACACCCGAGCCGGTGTGGTCGCACAGGGTCCTAACCACCCTGTAGGACCAGTCACATATAAAATGCTTAGAGAGTGATCTGTCTAGGCTCCGCCCACAAATATATTTATACATAGCTAGCTTTGCTAGATTACAGAATGAATTACACTTAATGAGAAACCATATAACATCATAAACGTTCTACAGTTTCTCGTTAGGTGGAGTGTATAACTCTAAACTCTAAATGTAGGTACTGTGATATAGACCGAGTCTGTTCTACAGTTTCTCATTAGGTCGAGTGTATAACTCTAAGCTCTAAATGTAGGTACTGTCGTATAGACCGAGTCTGTTCTACAGTTTCTCATTAGGTTGAGTATATAACTCTAAATGTAGGTACTGTGGTATAGACTGAGTCTGTTCTACAGTTTCTCATTAGGTGGAGTGTATAACTCTAAGCTCTAAATGTAGGTACTGTGGTATAGACTGAGTCTGTTCTACAGTTTCTCATTAGGTGGAGTGTATAACTAAGCTCTAAATGTAGGTACTGTGGTATAGACTGAGTCTGTTCTACAGTTTCTCATTAGGTGGAGTGTATAACTCTAAGCTCTAAATGTAGGTACTGTGGTATACACTGAGTCTGTTCTACAGTTTCTCATTAGGTGGAGTGTATAACTCTAAGCTCTAAATGTAGTTACTGTGGTATAGACTGAGTCTGTTCTACAGTTTCTCATTAGGTGGAGTGTATAACTCTAAGCTCTAAATGTAGGTACTGTGGTATAGACTGAGTCTGTTCTACAGTTTCTCATTAGGTGGAGTGTATAACTCTAAGCTCTAAATGTAGGTACTGTGGTATAGACTGAGTCTGTTCTACAGTTTCTCATTAGGTCGAGTGTATAACTAAGCTCTAAATGTAGGTACTGTGGTATAGACTGAGTCTGTTCTACAGTTTCTCATTAGGTGGAGTGTATAACTCTAAGCTCTAAATGTAGGTACTGTGGTATAGACTGAGTCTGTTCTACAGTTTCTCATTAGGTGGAGTGTATAACTCTAAGCTCTAAATGTAGGTACTGTGGTATAGACGGAGTCTGTTCTACAGTTTCTCATTAGGTCGAGTGTATAACTAAGCTCTAAATGTAGGTACTGTGGTATAGACTGAGTCTGTTCTACAGTTTCTCATTAGGTCGAGTGTATAACTCTAAGCTCTAAATGTAGGTACTGTGGTATAGACTGTTCTTGATGAACACATTACCTCAGAGGTTTCGGCTGGTCTCCAGTCTCGTCCTTCTCCTCTATTTTCACCTTCTCCTTCTCTCCTTTCCTTACAGGCTCTATCTTCTCAGGCAGAAAAGCTTGACCGGTGCTGGTCATACGGGATAGAGCGGTTATACCAGGAGACAGCCACTGAGAGGGACGCCTGAGAAAGGAAAAGAGAAACCGAGAGCAAGGAAGAAAGAAGGAGACATTACATAACTGTAGCACAGATGGAGAGTAAAGCAAGGTCCTGGAACGCTTGACTGCCGAGAACACACATTCACCCGCCCACGCAAAGACTCATTACCATAAATATTCCCATGACAGACATGGCTATGAGTAATTATATCACACTGCAGGACGTAGGTACATCATTAATATCATGACTATCATGATGAGTTCATTTGTCATTAACTCCAATTCTAACTTCTATTCCCGGAGTACATTACATTATGTGCTATTCAGGTGGTAGTGTGTTCAGGCTCCTGCAGGTGGCGCTGCATGAGGATGATGGGTCTATAATTCCCTGTGGGGTGTGAGTGACGGGATCCATAGATTGGGAGGAGGTGCTACAGTGCAGGGAATGTTTCGTTCCATGTGTGGTAAACGCTCCAGAGCAGATGTTAATGATTGGCTAAAAGGAGGGACTGCATGTGGGCGTGGCCAAAGACCATAGTGTGAGGAAGTAGCTGAATCTGCAGGTGTATGGAAGCGTACGGTCATACGGGTCTACCAGCAGTGGATACAATCCCAGCCTACAGGGAATTCTCCTCGGAACTGTGCCAGGGAAGACATCCACCACATCTGGACCACCTGACCAATTCTTTGGTGTGAGAGTGTCTGAACATTGATGTGGCTACATCCAGAAACTCATTCAAGGAACTGTGTTTGTGATGGATACAGGAATGAAGGGATGAAGGAACTGTGTTTGTGATGGATACAGGAATGAAGGGATGAAGGAACTGTGTTTGTGATGGATACAGGAATGAAGGGATGAAGGAACTGTGTTGGTGATGGATACAGGAACGCAGTGGTGGCACCTACAGACAGGAGGTCTAGCTAGCTAGCTTTTGGTTGTGCTGGTTAGCTTTAGCTTGTCTCCCTTGACTTTAATAAGGTTTTATGTGGGCGGGGCCAGAGATTTCAGCCTTGTGATTGGTCAGAGAATGCTTAGAGAAGCAGTACCCCAGATTAGGACCGCCCAGTTTACATGGAGAGGAGAGGAATGTATGAGATTGTCCCTCTATGAACTGTATGAACTGGAGAGTGACATCAAATATACCATATCATCTTAGCATATATACATACATATATATATATATATATATAGTGTATATGTGTATATATATAGACCCTTATTTCACCTTTTTGTTGGCGGGTTATTCGGGCTTTTGGAAGCTCCGAACAGTCGGCCCAAACCCCATGGAACGGCTTCGGCTTCCTGGCCTGGACTCTGAAGTGCGTCTGAAGCAGAGTGAGCATTTGGGTTTTCGGCGTGACCCCCTTCAGGTTCCTCCGAGGAGCCGACGGATGCTAACCCTCCCAAATTCTGCCCTAGACGCTCGCCCCAACGCATCACCGCCCCCCATCCTTGCTGTAGGGCCTGCCCGGCCTGTTGGGTGAGGCTGTTCCCATTTCCCTCACTAGGGGGCGCTTCTATTTCCTTGTCCTTCAGCCACTGCAGCTGGGGGCTCGTCTCCTCCCTACTGATGACTGGTCTGCACTGGACTTGAATGGGTGCTGGACTGAATGAGCTCGGGGGGCTCGAGCGATGGGTGCCTGAGCCGCCAAGGTCTTGCTTGGAGACGCTCTTCAGAGGCCTGCCGCTGCTCTCAGACTGGTAAGTGGGCAGGAGATGGAAGCTGAAGCCCCGGTTGGGAGGCCTGGACACCCCTGGGCTGTGGCTAGCCGGAGTGAGGTCAGGGGAAGAGGGGTCCAGGTGGTGGTGCTGGAAAAGCAGGTCAAGATTGAAGGTCAGGAGGGATAGAGGCTGCAGCAGGAGGAGGAGCTCCTCAAAGAGAGGCTGGCAGGAAGCGGCCGAAAGACGTATGAAGGCGGTGGGCCGGTAGTACGTCTCCAACACATCTGGAGACAGAAAGAGACACGAGGGACAGCTGTGAGCATCTGGAGGTGAAGAATGCACGAACGACTAAAGGATGTAGAGATCAATCAATTAATCAATAACCAGTTAATCATTCATTAAAGCACCGGATAATATGGTTCTAGATGTTCTCAGTCATGGAAAGGAAGATCAACAGGGGTCTATGGGGGTTCTAACGTAACACCAAGCTAAGGTACCACCTTATTCCCACAGTTAAGGTGGACCCTAGCTATCACACAGGGTGTAGTTACTTGCTTATAGTAGGTTCCTTTAACTAGGGATGTACCGATCCAGCGATTCCAGTTCCGATACCAGCACCGATACATAAACTTAATCTATAACTGCCTATCTGTGGATACCCGACATGGAACCGAGTAACCGAGTAAGACAGTCTACTGTAAGGTCTTGGGTTCCTGCAGATCCACCTCTGGCCACTCGGGGGTGACAAAGAGCAACCAAAGAGCAATCGAGCGGCTAATGCTAACCCCTGCAACTCAAGCTACTTAAGCCTGAGAGTGTCGGCCCTTGAGGTCACGTGGTCACATGCACATGTCTCTCGTGACTAGCCGGTAGAAGGCTTGGAGCCTCTCGAGGCAGATCGCTTCTCCCTCTCTTTAGAGAAAATGATTTTTATTTATTTATTTATTAAAAATATTTATGTATTTAATTTTCCTGAGTCGGACGTTAGCAGGGCTTCATTGTGAGGCTTTGAGGAAATGGTTTTGGTGTTGGCTGAGCTCGCCAGTTTTTCCTCCGGGCGGGCTTTGTTTGTTCCCTGTTTGTAAGTTCTTCCTCTGCACATCGAGAGCCCACTCTGCTGGGGAACTGCTAGCTCGCCTCGTAGCGCTGGTCTGTGATCATAGCGTCCACGGTTCGAGCCTCGCTGAGGTCTGACAGTTCCCTGTTACATCTACAGGCACCCGCTAACATGCTACTGACGGCATAGCACACGTCGCAAAGGGGTCAGAACGGGGATTGGCCTAATTATCCGATACCCCATCCAGCTAATCTAATTAATATCGGAACCTGATCTGATCCTAATATCGGATCGCTGCATCCCTACCTGTAACAGGTTTATAACACAGATATATACTTAACAAAGGTGGTCTTTAAGGGTTCTTTAGTGAAGACAATGGTTCTCCATAGAACCACAAACACATAAAGAATATTTGCATGCTTATATGATTCTTTGAGCTGTGAAATGATTCTTCAGATTGACCTTTATTGGACTACTTGTTTGTTAGTGGAAGAGTCTAAAGGCTGAAGACAGTACACAACACTGCCCTCTAGTGGTTGGGTTTTTAAACACAGTCTGTACACTAAAGGTACAGATTTATAATAATAATTATTAATTAATAATCAGTACTGTGTTTATGAGTACCCATACGGAACACTGCTACACTCAAGTTCCTTTTTATTACTCCCCTAATGAGACCCAGTGCAGAGAAAGCCATGTACGCTGTGTGTTCACCATTACTGATGTGGAATATTTCATGGCCTGGCATGTATGGCCGTATTAATCACCACATATGAATGCACACGTTCTGCGATCTGCTGTGTTTCATTCGGTTCTAGAGTTCCACTGAAAACGCGTCAAACCACTCACCGTTGCAGGACTGCAGATGGGAAAGCCAGAAATCGAGGCGCTTGATACTGTGAGAGAGAGACAGACGAGTGCGAATGAGAATAAACAAGGGAGGATGAAAGATGCTATTTTAGGAAAAAGGCAAATCAAAGGAACTTCATTCCGCTCATTTCCAGAGCTAAACCTTCTCATAAACAGATTCTATTCTCATAAAGGGGCTGCTATAGGGATAGTACCTCATAACACCTACATGTGATATACATCAATCAGGCATAACATTAAGTCCGCCTCCTTGGACTCTCTGTCCATCTTATCAGCTCCCCTGACCGTACAGGACACTCTGTAGGTGTACAGGTCCAGACTGTAGTCCATCTGTTTCTCTGTATACTGTATTACCCTGTTCTTCAATGGTCAGGACCCCCACAGGACCCCCACAGAGCAGGTATGATGTGGGTGGTGGATCATTCTTAGCACTGCAGTGACACTGACGTGGTGGTGGTGTGGTAGTGTGTGTGGTGCTGGTGTAAGTGGAGTGTGGTAGCTCAGTGCTTACTTGAGAAGGCCGAGCAGGAAGGAGTTGAACCTGTGGCGGCTGTGCTTCAGCTGAGGGAGTGCGGCGACTTTAACCTGCAGACTGTACAGGGCCTGGGTCGTGGGGCCTGCAAAGGAAAGGACAAGTCGGAAGAGATGAAGTTGTGTAACTGGTTCAGCATATGAACACGGTCATTTTGACAGACTGTGATACACTACAGGAAGTGTAGGGGGCGATACGACCCACACGGTCGTTCTGACAGGCTGTAATACACTACCGGAAGTGTAGGGGGCGATACGACCCACACGGTCATTCTGGCAGGCTGTAATACACTACCGGAAGTGTAGGGGGCGATACGACCCACACTGTCATTCTGACAGACTGTAATACACTACAGGAAGTGTAGGGGGCGATACGACCCACACGCTCATTCTGACAGACTGTAATACACTACAGGAAGTGTAGGGGGCGATATGACCCACACAGCCATTCTGACAGAGGGCAATACACTACAGGAAGTGTAGGTGGCGTTACAACTCACACAGTCATTCTGACAGACTGTAATACACTACAGGAAGTGTAGGGGGCGATATGACCCACACAGTCATTCTGACAGACTGTAATACACTACAGGAAGTGTAGGGGGCGATATGACACACACGGCCATTCTGACAGACAGTAATACACTACAGGAAGTGTAGGGGGCGATATGACCCACACGGCCATTCTGACAGACTGTAATACCCTACAGGAAGTGTAGGGGCGATATGACCCACATGGTCATTCTGACAAACTGTAATACACTACAGGAAGTGTAGGGGGCGATACGACCCACACGGTCATTCTGACAGACAGTAATACACTACAGGAAGTGTAGGGGGCGATACGACCCACACGGTCATTCTGACAGACTGTAATACACTACAGGAAGTGTAGGGGGCGATATGACCCACATGGTCATTCTGACAGACTGTAGTACACTACAGGAAGTGTAGGGGGCGATGCGACCCACACGGTCATTCTGACAGACAGTAATACACTACAGGAAGTGTAGGGGGCGATATGACCCACATGGTCATTCTGACAGACTGTAGTACACTACAGGAAGTGTAGGGGGCGATATGACCCACACGCCCATTCTGACAGACAGTAATACACTACAGGAAGTGTAGGGGGCGATATGACCCACACGCCCATTCTGACAGACAGTAATACACTACAGGAAGTGTAGGGGGCGATCATTTTGCTCTACTTAAAGGGAATTCAAATCATGGCAGGAATCTGGATAATACTGAGAGAAGAATCAGAGGGATGACTGATGGGTGATAACCACACCCATCGCTGACTCCTACCTGGTTTGGTGGAGGCCTGAACTAAACCCCAGGGGGAGTTTGGCCTCCTGCCAGCAATGAGGTCACTCTGATGAGGCTTCAGTCCATCGCTGAGGAGGTCTCGCAGCGCAGGACACAGACACTGCAGCACCAGCCGGCCCAGCGTCGGGTTCACGCTGCTGTCTCCGGAGAGAGCCTGAGAGAGAGAGAGATGGGGGGAGGCGAGGCAGTGGCGGAGGATCAAAGAAGAGAGAGAAAAAAACGGAGGGAAGGAGGCAGTTCGGAAATGAACGAGAGGAGAACAGAGAATGGGAGGAAAAGAAAAGAAGCAGGGGCGAACGGCGCGTGGGGGTTAGTGAAGTTACAGATTAAGCAAAGATGTCCATGAACGTTTAATATACCTCTTCTACTGAGTGGAACTGGAGAAAGAAACGCGTGCAAGCAATATGGAAAGAAAGACAGAACAAAGCAAAGGCAGAGGTAAAGGAAAGATAAAAACTAAGCACAGTCAAAAATCAAAACCTCAAAACTTCCAGCTGAATTCAGGACAAAACGTCATGGGATATCAGGATATCAGCGTCTCAGGGGACGGCCTGGGGACGCCCACACCTGTGAGAGAGCTGAACACTGGCCAGCGTGCTCAGGGCAAGGAGACGGGTCTGGACGAGGCAGGATAGTGGTACACCTCAACTGGGACATCCAGTCTACACCCTCTGCTGGAGTGCTCCTCAAACCAGTTCTGGAAAGCTTGGGCCCGATGACACGGAGCACCATCCTGCTGGAGTATCCCGTTATTGTTGGGGAACATGGAGGGCTCCAAAGGGTCACCAAGCAGTGGGCACCGGTCAATGATACATTTAGGCAGACCAGTGGACCCAACCCATGCTGTGCACACCCGACACCAGCATGGAAGCACCACCAGCCTGCACAGTGCCTGGTCCATGACCAAATAGGTTCTGCGCCAAACATGGACCGTACCATCTGCCCAAAACAACTGGTACCGTGACACATGTCGCCAGTACTCCAGGGTCCAGTTAGCAGACTCAGGAGCCCAGGTGAGGCAGTGTCCAGTGTGGTGGTGTTAACGAGGCTGGAGTGACCTGTGGGAATATGCGTGTGGGTCTCCCAGGAGCCGCTGGTCACCTGCATTAACCTCCCCCGGGCGGCCACTGCGCTGTCCACTGTGGGCCATAATGCTTTCTATGGTGCATTCCGGCACAACTTTGGAATTGGAATGGCCCATCCGTCTGGCACCCCACTCACAAGATACCAGCTCACAGCTTACACAGGTGTGGGCGTTCCTGAGCCAACACCACTCCATAATCGGTCTGCGTACTGATATCCCATGACTTCATGTCAGTCTAAACAGAAGCAGATACTAGGTTTTCCTCAGTGACTATAAACTCAGCTGAACTGACCTTCTGCACCAGGGTCCTGGAGGAGCTGAACTGGGCCAGAATGGCCTCCACTGCCACACTGACTGCACTGACCAGAGCTGGGAGACACAAAGCAAAAGGTTAAACCCTTTCGGTCCCAGAGATAAACTCTAATTACATTCCTGACTATACAGACACCGTAGAGTCACATTATTATGACCACCAGCTTATCCAGAGTAACCACCGTGTGCAGCACTGACAGCAGCTAGACGGGCTGGGAGTGAGGTCCTGGTAGGTTGTCACGGGTGCCTGGAGTCATGCTGACCGCAGTGCGACCCACAGCTGCTAGAGGGTGTATGGGCGAGGATCCATAGAGCGAGCACGGTGGTCCCACAGGTGCTTAGTTGGATTCAGGTCTGGGGAGTTGGTGGGTCAAGGGTACTACTTGGAAGTATGGGTCATGCTCTTCCAGCCAGTGTGGGACATTTCTAGCCTCTGGCTGGACAATCCCATCCGACCCCACGGTAGACAGTGGGGTGTATGGGGTTGGCAAGGATGGATCTATACCTAGATCGGTGGAGAGCATGCCTTCCACATGGACAAATGGGAGAATCCAGAGAATGCCACGGAAATGTGGCTTGCTTTATGCACAGCTGCCATGAAAAGTAGATACTACCCTGACCCACCAACTCCTCAGACCTGAATCCAACTGAGCACCTGTGGGACCACCGTTTTCGCTCTATGGATCCTCGCCCACACACCCTCTAGCAGCTATGGGACGCACTGCGTTCAGCATGGCTCCAGGCACCCGTGACAACCTACCAGGACCTTACTGAGTCACTCCCAGCCCGTCTAGCTGCTGTCTGTGCTGTACACGGTGGTTACTCTGGATAAGCTGGTGGTCATAATAATGTGACTCGGCTGTGTAGAAAGTAGATTACTGTACTGAACTGCTGGAAAGATAATGAGACTGTATGTATGTGATGTATGTATAACCTCGTTTTTCCTGCAGGCAGATCGAGGGTAGCCCACCACCTCTCAGTGGGGGTCTCACATCACTGCCCATCCACGCTCCTTTAGCCGCAGAACCAGCGAAGGACAGGCTACGGACAGCTATCACAAGGAAAAGCAACGAATGATGTGAGTGCATCATGCAACCTCATCATGACTCAATCAGATTCGACTCCAAAAGACCCTGAGGGGCTATTTTACACATCAGAGGAATATAGATCAAACGAATAGTATGTGGACGAAAATAAAGTGCACGTGTGAACATCTGTAGGCTATAGATTAAAATCAGTTCTGAACATAGCAGCAGGGACCCAGGATGTTCATGTAGCTCATCATCAAGTAGCTGCACCCAGAAGGAGTCAACCCACAGGAAACTTGGTGGGTGGGTTTGACATGGTGAGACATGCTAATGATTCTCGGCCGCACATGTGACATAAGCAAGCAGTGGTGTCCTCCACAGGTGCACCACGCAAGACTACATGCACACAGACCGTTACCACGACTGTCCTTAACACCACGTCACCGTCACCAAAGACTGCAGTGGTGCCGTACCAGACTGTCATGGAGTGACTCAGAATGGCAGCGGGTCATCTTCAGTGACGAGTCCCGCTTTAGTCTTGGTGGAGACGCCCAACGAATCCGTGTGTGGAGGCACCGTGGTCAGCACCAAGATGAACGGTTTGTCGTCACACGTCCAGAAGGCCTGGTGTCCCTCCACCCCTACCGCACCATCTGCAGGAACTGTGTGAGGGTGTTCAAGCTGCATGGGATGGATTATCACAGGACACCATCAGGAACCTCTACAGCTCCATACCGAGACGTCTGGCGTGTTGGGTTAGCAAACACGGCGGCCCGACGCCATACTGAGAGACAGACTTCTGTATGTGTAGCTCAATAAATATTGATCATATCAGTCTAAACTTATCATCAGTTATTGATCCTGGTCACCTTTATCTTCCTTCCCAACACTCCCGCACTCCCACACCTCCTTCTGGGTGCAGCTGTTGTTTTGATGATGAGTGTAGTGCATTAAAATCATAAATATTGCAACAGTGACACTGCTGAATCACTAATACTGTGAATGGTATCATCATGGGACCTTGGTGTAGCTCTGTGCTACGTGTAGCTGTTTATCTATTGCCTGTAAGGACACACAAATGACATTAAGAAATTAAGCACTGTCATAACAGAACTACGAGGAAAGGTGAAAACAACACATGCTCCATCCAGAAACAATAATTCCTTTAAAGCAGGACAAATATGATCAATAAACAAAAAGTAAACACACAGACTGTAACACGGTACACACAAAACCAGTAAGAACAGATCAGACACACCATACAGTAACGATCAAAACAATAATCAATAATCAAAGACGAGTCTTCTGATTATCAGAGTAGTATCAAATAAAGCAGCTTAATCCTGAAGCAGGCTGCGAGGGACGTCCATGCTTGCGCACCATGCAAAGTAAACCCCGCAGATGCCTGACACACACCTGACACAACACAAGTTCATTCAACAGAGATACAGAAAGGAGATTTAGACCTCGGCTCGGACAAAAATCAGATTTAGACCATTCCCATCCTTACTGCAGGCGCGATTCAGTCACCTGCATCTGTTTTGAATTCGAGCTACAAAGCTAACGTAGCTAAGAAGTCAGGTAAGCTTATAAACCACCTGTTAGCATGATGCTAACTGTATGACTACATCACACTCACCTCAAGCCGTGCAGAGATGATGTAGTCATACAGTTAGCATCATGCTACATCATCACACTCACCTCAAACCGAGCAGAGATGATGTAGTCATACAGTTAGCATCATGCTACATCATCACACTCACCTCAAACCGAGCAGAGATGATGTAGTCATACAGTTAGCATCATGCTACATCATTGCACTCACCTCAAACTGTGCAGAGATGATGTAGTCATACAGTTAGCATCATGCTACATCACCGCACTCACCTCAAACAGAGCAGAGATGATGTAGTCATACAGTTAGCATCATGCTACATCATCACACTCACCTCAAACCGTGCAGAGATGTTTTTCTGGTTTCTAACTCTGTGTGACTCACTGTTAGCAATAAACATGGACTATTAGCATAGCTACAAACAAAAATAGCGCCCCGTTTGGCCATTTTTGTAGATTACAGATGAAATAAGCATTAAAATATGCTGTTCACAGAAATATATATGATTATGCCATGTTGTCTAGAGGCCAAGACACAATAGGATTTCCATCATTAAGCTGAAGTGGCTAGCTAGCATTACTGCTAACAATATTAGCATATAATTAACAGAGGCCTCAATTTTATTTTAATATAGATGGCAAGAAAATGTACTCCGCCTAAGCTATTCAACTTCCCCTCATAAAAACTCAAAGTTAGGCTAGCTAGCATTAGCACACCATCTTAGCTAATTGGTACAAAAACGCATTAGCATGGCAGCCCATATTAGCACAAAAACTGATGGAGGCCTCAACTGTACTTTAAAATAGGTAACAAGAAAATATACTGTCCCAGAATATTTGTTCAATTTCCCTCATAAAAACTCAATGTTCAATGAAACTTTACCAGGATACCCAACATTAGCAATTTAGCCTGGCAAATTTTTTTGGCACATCAGTTGATAGCGGCTTTGCTAGCTAATATGCTGCCCTAGAAATATTTGTTAAATTTTATTCATAAATTGCTAGCATTAGCATTACAGCCTAGCTAATGTTTTTAGCACATCCACTGATGGAGGCCTCAGTTGTACTTTTAAAATAGACTACTTCTAGTGTTGCATTTTGATTAATACACATTTATATGAAATGCTAAAAATAGAAATGTATTTACAGATAAATGATACATTGTGTAAAACAATAACAATTTGATGACAGGTCTGGGAGAAATCTAGCACAGTGGTCTTAGCTGGTATAAGCTAGTATAGTGCTGGTTTGGTGTTGGGTTAGCTGGTTATACCAGCATCAACCTGTGCTAGCTTTATCTTAGCCATGCTAGTCTATGCATGTGTTTCTAGCAGGCATGGGGGGCTTTTTACCCCAGGCAGGGGGGCATCCCACCCTGACAGAAACCTTCTGTACTGTTCCAGTTTATTTCCTCGGGTTGTGGACTGATTATGCATCAGCATCCTGTAAATGCTAAATAGATGCACACAATGAATGTTAACAACTCAACACAGTTTGAGGCAAAGCGTGCAATGACTCAGCCATGGCGTTTACATAATGCTAATCGCTAATTAGCTCCTATTTCTTGCTAGGCTCATAACAGCAAACATGTCTTGGCTGTCCAAATCCGTTTTTTGGCCGAACCATCAATTCAACACAAAGATGGCGGGATGATAAAGAAGAGCAAGGATGAAAAAGAGATGTACTGACTGATCCCTTACTCAGAGAGAGTGGTGGTGGCGATGGACGCTGTTGAGAGTGAAGTTTGGGCTCTGGTAGAGGAGCCTGAGCCCGGGGGGCGTAAAGGTAGGGGTAATAGAGTGGGGCAGCGAGAGCAGGGAGGGTGTGACTGCGGGGGAACAGAGGCGAGGAAAGGCGGGATACGTCAGCCCCGGGTGACACAGGCCCAGCCCTGTGAGGGGGTGAGATAGCTCCTATCGGGGACAAGCGTGGGGGGGCGCCTTTATGCATGGGGCAGTTTTTGGGGTGGTAGAGATACAGGGTGGGGAAAGGTGGGATTCCGGATTCCATCTTTCTGTCTTCGCTCTGGTCAAAACTAGCCGGGATGCTAGCTTTCTCACAGCTGGGCCAAGAGCCCATTTCCACCTTAGCATTGTCGCTCAGATCGTTGAGCTTTCCTGCGTTAAAGTAATTTATCATATCGATGTTTTTGTACGGGGTGGTGTCGCCATCGTCCGGCTTGTCAGCGTCAGCGAACTTTAAGGTTTTTGACCTGTACTTGTCGCCGCGGTAGAGCGAATCGACGTTGCGGTTGGAATCAAAGGAGTTAGCATCCAGTGTGCTAAATTTGCTAGCTTGGAAGGAAGAATCCGGCCCATAGCCGAGGAATTTCTCTTTCTTGTTGTCGGAATATTGTGAGCATTGGTACAGCGAGTCTATAATGCTGCCCGAACGACCGGAGTAACCGGAAAGATTTTTATGGCGGCAGAAAAACTCTCCGTTGCTCGGATCTGCGCGGTACAGCGAGTCAGGGTACACGTCTCTAATGGAGTCTGTGGGAATTCTGGGACCTTGCGGAACAGGAAAGGCCTTCGACTGGCTCCTATAAAAGTCTGAACGGTAAAACAAAGGTGGCTGGGATGAAGGACCGGAATGCAGGAAGTAGGGAGAGGGTAAAGGGTTGGCTAAAGCTAGGGACAGAGGAGGTGAGGACACTTTATTAGGAACAGCATATGAGCATTAGCATGGCGGGACAGCAAGAAGCGCAACAGAAAGGAACGGATGGGTGACGGAAGTGAAAAGGTAGGTGGAATGGGAAGGGGGCGAAAGAGAAATTGGAAAGCGAGCACGTAGCAAAGCGACGGGGAGGAGAAAAGAGAAAATGGAGAGAATGTTAATAGCATCATTTGGAGAAAGCCATAAATGCACATGTGAAATGTGAAGGCAGAGGAATAGCCCAATAACAGCATGCTCGCTCTTTATGAGAGCAGTTCATCTTCATAACACCACACCAACATCATAGCACCACACACCAGATCACAACCACACCACAAGTCATGAAAACAGACAGTCCAGTGGCTGGATATTACAGTTCTGGAGCCGGAATGCGTGGCTAAGGTCTATACCCACCGTTTACATTCACGGCACGTAGCTGACGCTCTTAGCCACAAGGTTAATCCTATCACAGGTAGGCCAGTGCAGTGTTAGGAGTCTTGCCCAAGGACTCTTATTGGTGTAGCGCAGCCTAGTCACCCAGCCTGGGATTCGATCCCCAGTCTCCCACACGTGGTGCCAGCTCACTGGCGGGTAGTGGCGTTATCCGCTGAGCTACACCAACCACCAGTTCGCTAGGTCTCCCCGATCATGTGGTGCTGCTCTGAGAAGTTCAGATCCATCTCTTAACATCGTGCTAACACCTGAGACCACATTCCGGACTGATTCCGGGCTCGTTTGGGGGAGGGGCTCATTGTCTATCGCTCCATTGCTTTCAACACAAGAATTAATTCAACATAAAGAATTAATTAACTGTGGATCGATTGTCCGATCCCATGCATCATTTTTCTGGAAGCGGGTTTGCAAAATGGTACCTGTGCTAACTCCATCGGTTTTCCTTGGATGCAAACACTCACTCGGCAAAAGACCAGCTCTTTGCATCCACAATAACCTTTTCCCGCCATCCCGAATGGAGCCCCACATGCGTTGGGTTGCACCAGAGCTGGCTGGAACTCCGGACCACCGGAAGCCAGAGATTGGTTCCCTGACTTGCTCCCAGGCTCCGAAACAGTTTTCACGACTGATCAGACGTTCTAAAATGGTCCGGAAGAATCTCTACTGGGAAAACGTCCTAACCACACCCGGCACTGGCTAGCATTGGGGGAGGGAGGTATGGTAGTCATATGTCTTCAAAGCCACTTATCCTTCTGGGGTATTTTTCTGGGGACTGCTGGAGCCTATCCTAGCACTTCCTGGGCTGAAAGCAGGAAACACCCAGGACATGCCACCTGTCCATCACCTAGGGGAAATGCAGCACCTCCAGTTGACCTGTCTGCATGTGACTGGACTGTGGGTGGAAACCCGGAGCCACCGGAGGAGGAAACCCAGGCAGACTGATCACAAAAAGCATCACGGTATTGATAGAATAGGATTGTATATGATCCCAGTGGGCTGTGGAGCTCCCTCTGGTGGTCCATAGGCCTGTACTCTATCTGAGTGATGGTGCAGGGAGAGGACAGTTATGATCTCTTGGACTCCTGGCTGCGGATGGCTGTGGCATCACCGAGGGCTCTCCTAATAATAGGGCCAGCGCTAAGATCAGGGTTTCTCAGCCTGTGTGCAGCAGACCACCAGTGGGCTGTGAAGCACCCTCCGGTGGTCCATAGGTGGGTACTCTAGCTGAGTGATGAGGGAGAGAGTGGAGATTTACGATCTCATGGACTCCTGGCTGTGGCATCTTCGAATGCTCACCTACCTATAGGGCCAGCGCTTAGGTCAGGGTTCCTAAACCCTTTGGTGTGCTTGAAAGGGTTGACTGTAGCTTCCTGGTGGGCCGCTGTGCTTTGAGCTGACTGTAAGGTGGGTCTTTGGGCGGAAAGGTTAAGATCCCCTGGCTTAGATGACCATGTTACCAGCAGCAGTACCAGGGCTAGAAGAGCTGGGGGGATATCTAATTGTGACCTGGACAGCCACTCTCTGTAAACGAATTCCCAGGCCTGTTTCCGTTTGGGCAAGGAAGCCCAGAATGCCCACGTTTCCTGGCATGAAGCTCTGAGTGCATCAGTCATGGTGGTTGTGATTGCACGGCTTTGCAGGGAGACTGTAGCTGTAGCTGTCAAACTATTTACTTCCAGCACCTTCCAAGAGCGATCAATCATAACCCTCCACCATACCCAGCTCATACTGTGGTTAGGGCTGCACAGTATGGACCCAGCTGTTGGGTACCATGATGGAGATAGTGGGTGGCTAGTACCACACTCTCAGACGGATGTTACCAGGAGTATTTCAGCCTGGACTGTTTTATGAACAAAGAACCATAGAGGGCAGCCAATAGGAACAGAGCTCATTTACATATATCGGCCTTAAAGGCACAGTAACAAAATCAAAGAGGGGCGTCCTGTGGGGCAGCGTCCTGTGGGCAGCGTCCTGTGCCCACTGATGAAGGACTAGAGGATGCCCAACACTGCACTGTGCAGCAGCAGATGAGCTATCGTCTCTGACTGTACATCTACAAGGTGGAGCAGCAAGGTAGGAGTGTCTAATAGAGTGGACAGTGAGTGGACACAGTGTCTAAACACTCCAGCAGCACTGCTGTGTCTGATCCACTCACACCAGCACCACACACACTAACACACCACCACCACGTCAGTGTCACTGCAGTGCTGAGAGTGACCCACCACCCACATACTACCGGCTCTGTGGTGGTCCTGTGGGGGTCCTGACCATTGAAGAACAGGGTAATACAGTACACAGAGAAACAGATGGACTACAGTCTGGACCTGTACACCTACAGAGTGTCCTGTATGGTCAGTGGAGCTGATACAGTGGACACCACTGACTGTAGATACAAGGTGTTTCAGCCTCGTACATCAAAGTCCTATGACCTCACCATTTCCTGTCCTCGTCCTAACCCGCCTAACTAACACACAAAAGACATCTAATACAAACGGCAGAGTACATAACGTGACCACACCCACTGTCCACCCTCCAACACACAAGCCGGCACTGAAACCAGATCCTGGTTTTGGTCTACATGTGGAGAAATAGACTGAGCTCTGAGGCTAAGCCTAGCCTTCCTGGCTTTCTGAAAGGGAGAACGTCCTCAAGGACCTGATCCGGGGGTCGGATTTCACCGGCCTCTGCACCACACAGACCACACCGGTGAGGTAAGAGCAAT
This sequence comes from Prochilodus magdalenae, assembly GCA_024036415.1. Lineage (NCBI taxonomy): Eukaryota > Metazoa > Chordata > Actinopteri > Characiformes > Prochilodontidae > Prochilodus > Prochilodus magdalenae. The sequence goes on from JAMWET010007108.1 coordinate 146,297, forward strand.
AACCCACTCTAAATCAGCACCTCTAAGCACTTTCAGCACAGGCACTGACAGCTGCTGCTGCTCTGGGTCTCAGCAGAGCCAGGCTGGCTGTAGGCAAACTAGATCCTGATCTAACCAGCGTAACACAGAACATCCACCTCCACCTCTACAGGAACACAGCGGATCCACAGCAAGCAGGGAACAGGAGCTTTACCTTACTGTAGGCCAGGTTCTCTCTCTCAGGTCCAGCTTTCCTTTTTGCTCTTCCTGTTTTGCTTCTGTTGTGCACTCTGCTCTTTCATTGGCTGGAGTATATCAAGCCCCGCCCTCCTAACTCTTAAAGGCACATACACTAGCGTCAGCCCCTCTGGTGCTACCTGATAAGCTCCCTCTGTGATCTGCTAGGGGTGTTGTAATGACATGGAAATGGGTTCTTGGGTAGAGGTGACTGTACATTTGGCACAGTGTCTACACTGAGCACTCATCCCTCATCCCTTCCTATCCCTGTACCCGCAGTTCTCGTAATCACAGGCCTGCAAACATGACTGAACTGTGTGATAAATATCCAGGAGTGTTCACACATCTGGACCATGAGTCATCCTGTTAGTGCGGGACCATCGGCAGACGGCTGCACCACGCAGGACTACATGCACACAGACCGTTACCACGACTGTCCTTAACACCACCATACCGTGACGTCTTGCGTGTTGGGTTAGCGAACACGGCGGCCCGACGCCATACTGAAAGACAGACTTCTGTATGTGTAGCTCAATAAATATTGATCATATCAGTCTAAACTTATCATCAGTTATTGATAAATAAATATATATATATATAGAGGGAGAGAGAGACAGAGAGAGAGAGAGAGAGAGAGAGAGAGAGAGAGAGAGAGAGACAGAGAGAGACAGAGAGATAGAGAGAGAGAGAGAGGGAGAGAGAGACAGAGAGAGAGGGAGAGAGAGAGAGAGAGAGAGAAAGGGAGGGAGAGAGAGAGAGAGAGAGATAAAGGGAGGGAGAGAGAGAGAGAGAGATAAAGGGAGGGAGAGAGAGAGAGAGAGAGAGAGAGAGAGAGAGAGAGAGGGAGAGGGAGAGAGAGACAGAGAGAGAGAGAGAGAGAGAGAGAGAGAGAGAGACAGAGAGAGAGAGAGGGAATGAGAGAGAGAGAGAGAGACAGGAGGGAGAGAGAGAGAGGCAGGAGAGAGAGAGAGAGAGAGGGAGACAGGAGAGAGGGGGAGAGAGAGAGAGAGAGAGAGAGAGAGAGAGAGAGAGAGAGAGGAAGGGAGAGAGAGGGAGGGAGAGAGAGAGAGAGAGAGAGAGAGAGAGAGGGAGGGAGAGAGAGAGAGAGAGAGAGAGAGAGAGAGAGAGAGAGAGAGAGAGAGAGAGAGAGAGAGAGAGGGAGAGAGAGAGACAGACAGAGACAGACAGAGACAGAGACAGAGAGAGAGAGTGAGAGAGAGAGAAAGAGGGAGAGCGAGAGAGAGAGACAGAGAGAGAGAGGGAGAGAGAGAGAGAGTGTGTGAGTGAGAGAGAGAGAGAAAGAGAGAGAGAGTGAGAGAGAGAGACAGAGAGAGAGAGGGAGAGAGAGAGAGAGAGAGAGAGAGAGAGAGAGAAAGAGAGAGAGAGAGAAAGAGAGAGAGAGTGTGTGAGTGAGAGAGAGAGAGAAAGAGAGAGAGAGTGAGAGAGAGAGAGAGGGAGATGAAAGCTCAGCCATAGTGAGAGAGAGCATTAGAGAGTAATGCCATGAGCCTTCGAGCCTGCAGAGCCTGTGAATAATTTAATAACCTGAGATGACATCACGGGAATCAGTAGGGCACTGTGGAAATCTCTGCAGCCCTCCTCTACACTTGCCTATGTCTGACCGCTCAGTCCACTTGGCTCGGATTGAGTTCGCCTCTCGTCATCCTGACTCATCCCCCCATTTCCCCGCTGTCACATCACGTTCCAGTACGCCACTAGTCACCGATAGCCCTTCTACAGAGATCGGTTCCGGCCCAGATGTGAAGCCCACTCCTGGATTTTAGCCCATATTCATGCTTGTGTGGTTTACATACGGCCCCAGGCCGTGCCTCTTAGAGTGAAATATGGAAATGAGCTCTCCTATGATTGGCTACCCTGCATTGTGCCTTGTGGTGAGGGCTGAACGGTGCAAAAACAGCCCACCCTTATCGCTTCAAAGTCAATGGGTGGGACCAAACCATCCCAAAGGTGTTCTATCGGGTGGAGGTCAGGACTCTGTGCAGGCCAGTCCAGTTCCTCCACACCAGACTCGCTCCTCCATGTCTTTATGGAGCTTGCTCTGTGCACTGGTGTGCGGTCATGTTGGAACAGTAGGGGGCCGTCCCCAAACTGTCCCCACAAAGCTGGGAGCATGGAGTTCTCCAGAATCTCTTGGTCTGCTGAAGCATTAAGAGCCCCTCTCACTGGAACTAAAGGGCGGAGCCTAACTCCTGATGTTCTCCTTCTGTGTTCTGTGCTGATGATGATGTGAATAGACGTCAGTGTCAGACTAATGAATGAGCTTCTATTAAAGACTGGTGGACTGAGAGACACTAGAGTCTCTTCACCTACACTGAGCTGATGAAGAGTCCTGTTCCAGAAATGATAATCTTCCTGAAAGACATTAGGAGGCCCTAATCTAAACCATGCTCTTTTGTACTGTTACTCTCCATACTTAAGTACATCTGAAGTACATACGATTAGTTACTTTACTCTCCTACTTAGTGGTGAAGGGACATATCTTTAGTACTACTCTCCATACTTAAGTACATCTGGAAGTACACTGTTACTCTTACTTAGTACTGGTATACTCTCCATAGTACTCAGTAGTACATCTGAAGGGACATACTTTAGTACTGTTACTCTCCGTCCTTCAGTACACTGAAGTACATAACTCTAGAAGGTACTCTACATACTTTAGTACTGTACTTTACTCTCTCCATACTTTACACTCTCCATACTTACTGGACTAATCTGAAGGGACATACTTTAGTACTGTTACTCTCCATACTTAAGTACATCTGAAGGTACATACTTTAGTACTGTTACTCTCCATACTTAAGTTCATCTGAAGGTACATACTTTAGTACTGGTACTCTCCATACTTAAGTACATCTGAAGGTACATACTTTAGTACTGTTACTCTCCATACTTAAGTACATCTGAAGGAACATACTTTAGTACTGTTACTCTCCATACTTAAGTACATCTGAAGGGACATAATTTAGTAATGGCACTCTCCATACTTAAGTAACATCTGAAGGTACATACTTTAGTACTGGTTACTCTCTCCATACTGTGTAAGTACATCTGAAGGTACATACTTTAGTACTGTTACTCTCCATACTTAAGTACATCTGAAGGGACATACTTTAGTACTGTTACTCTCCATACTTAAGTACATCTGAAGGTACATACTTTATTACTGGGTACTCTCCATACTCCATACATCGGAAGGTACATACTTTAGTACTGGTTACTCTCCATACTTTAGTACATCTGAAGGTACATACTTTAGTAACTGTTACTCTCCATACTTAAGTACATCTGAAGGTACATACCATACACTGTTACTTTTAGTACTGTTACTCTCCATACTTAAGTACATCTGAAGGTACATACTTTAGTACTGTTACTCTCCATACTTAAGTACATCTGAAGGTACATCCTTTAGTACTGGTACTCTCCATACTTAAGTACATCTGAAGGTACATACTTTAGTACTGTTACTCTCCATACTTAAGTACATCTGAAGGTACATACTTTAGTACTGTTACTCTCCATACTTAAGTACATCTGAAGGTACATACTTTAGTACTGTTACTCTCCATACTTAAGTACATCTGAAGGTACATACTTTAGTACTGTTACTCTCCATACTTAAGTACATCTGAAGGGACATACTTTAGTACTGGTACTCTCCATACTCAAGTACATCTGAAGGTACAGACTTTAGTACTGGTACTCTCCATACTCAAGTACATCTGAAGGGACATACTTTAGTACTGTTACACTCAATTTTGCCATCATGTGAACGCTGCATAACACGATGGTAATGTGACGGTATTATCAGCGTTGTGATGGACAGGTGGCCCGTCCTGGGTGTTTCTTGCCTTCCGCCCACTGAGCGTTGGGATGGACTCGAGCACCCGCTGCTTCCCAGAAGGATAAGCAGCTTAGAAGATGAATGAATGAGTGAAGTGATAAACGTCCCCATTACATCATTACATGCTTAGCTTCAGATACCATCAGTACACTGGCACATTGCATGGTAGGCAGCATGATTAGCATGACCGTGGTGCACAGCATCCGCCCCATCTCCTCTCCATTCCAAACGTCCAGCATACTGGAGGTTTAATCAGCAGGTGTTCTGTAGAAGCAGGTACGGTACCACCCTCACGTTCACCTGTTTCTACAGAACCTAGTCAGAAACAGACCAGTCGGCTGGAGAGATAGACGCAGACCGCCTTCACAACCAGACCCAGCACTGTTTCCGAGCGACCCTCTGTTTGCTTCGGAATTGTTTTTGTAGGTATGTCCTTCTAGAAGGTTCCTCGTGGGAAAGGACAAAAAGGAAACCGTAGATATGTATCTCTACTAATATCTCTAATTTTAATATCCAGTAGTCGGGGTTTGGAACTCTGGGAACTCTCGGTTGCTCGTACGCATGGTGTATTATGTATTATGTGGTCTGGAGGTTAGGGAACCAGCCTTGTGACCGGAGGGTTGCCGGTTCGATTCCCTGAACTGACAGTAATGACTGAGGTGCCCTTGAGCAAGGCACCTAACCCCCAACTGCTCCCCGGGTGCCGTGGATAGGGCTGCCCACCGCTCCGGGTAAGTGTGCTCACTGCCCCCTAGTGAGTGTGTTTGTGGTGTTTCCCTTCACAGATGGGTTAAATGCGGAGACTAAATTTCACCACTGTGGGATCAACAAGGGGTTAAAATCTAAACCACTGAGGAGGCCGGGAAGAGGACATGCCGTGGGATCTCTACTGAGCTCCAGCTAGTTTTAAATGTTTATCTTTTATGTCGTATTTCTTATATTTATATTCTTATATTTTATTACTTGGTATGTAGTTATATATATATATGTCATTTTTCATTTATTACTCTTATTTTAATCCTCTCTTTGATTGATGTAAGTTTGTAATCATCATTATTATTATTATTATTATTATTATTATTATTATTATTATTATTATTATCATCATTATTATCATCATCATCATCATCATCATCATTATTATTATTATTATTATTGTTATTATTATCATCATTATTATCATCATCATCATCAATCATCATTATTATTATTATTATTATCATCATTATTATCATCATCATCATCATCATCATCATCATTATTATTATTATTATTATTATCATCATTATTATCATCATCATCATTATTATTATTATTATTATTATCATCATCATCATTATTATTATTATTATTATTATTATTATTTATTTACTTTTGTCATATGTAAGCAAATTTTAGTTAATTTAAGGTAATAGAACGATCATTCACAAAAATGATATCTGGAGTATAGTAATTAATGTAATAGACTTGTGCATTACAAAAAAATATCATTCATGATTTGTGTTTATGCTGTAATTTATGAAATATGTCATATTTTATATGTAATGTATGTAATAAGCTTCTTCCTCTGTGACCCTGATTTTAGTTCTAGTAATGTATGTAAATCAGTGTATATGCCCTGTGGTAAATACTCTTTGATGATGATTATTATTATTATCATGTGAAAATGATTATGGAAATTATTGAATATAAGATGCAGCTGTACATACAGCAAAGCATAGAAAAACTTCAGCGCCTGCTTTGTGCCTTCTCTCATCTCATATTCCATACATCCAAACGTCCTGAGCACTGGACACTGGATATCATACGTGTAAACAAACAAACAAACAAACAAATAAATAAATAAATGGCTTTTTATGATCTTTAGCTCAAAGCAGTGATTTGTGTGTCTTGGGACTGAGGAGGACATCGTCCATCCCTACTCTGATATTCACCCAATACCATCCAGAATGGTGGTCTTCAGGGTCTCCAGCTCAGGAGAACACCTGCACCGACCCCTGAGCGGACACAACCTCAAGCCTGAACCTCAGCTGAAGGTACACTCACCTCTAGTTCTTGTTTCCCAGGTGCGTCCTCCGTCAGCCATTCCTCTCGCCTCTGTCTTCTCCACGTCATCCTCGCTTCGCTCTCCTTTCCGGTCACCTCTGAAATCCGAGGAATCCAGCCTGCTGGCCAAACGAGTGCTTCGCTGCATGATGCTGGGTTCCAGAGACGCATCCCCCAGGAGGTTCAAGTGGCGCATTTCCCTGAAGAGGGCCAGCGAAGCGGGTGTAGGTGGCGGCTGGAGGAAAGTGGCTTGTGCTTGGGAGGTGTATTCCCACTGAGTGCCATCTCCGTCTGATTTCTCTCTCCTCCACTTGAGGTTGTAGAGGAAATCCGGATCTGGGGTGATGACCGTCGGTTCGGGTTCTGGTTGGGTTTGGGTTGGTGGGGAGGCCTGTCTGCCTCTGTTCCGTAATTCTTTAAAGGTAGTGACCTTTGGACCGGCCGTTTTTTGGGGGACAGCATCAGAAGAGGACTTTTTAACATCTGGCGGTGGGCTCTCTGTGTCTGGGGTAAAGGCTATCAGCCAGTCGAACCTGTCTGGCCTGGATGCGTTGGCCGGGACAGTGCATGGCTTTAGAGAGGGAAGCTCAGGAGGATTGGACAGTATTTGTGGTCGTGGGGGTAACGGGCGAGGAGGCGGAGGAGGAGGAGGGCTATCGGGTATCACTGAGGCGTAATCGAAATGGCCAAAGCTAGCGTTAGCGAGCTGCTTATTGCTAATATCAGTGCTGTAATATGAGTCAGCAGTCAGGCTCCCATCATCCCCCAAGCCACAGCCACAGCTAGAGTTACCGCTTCCCCCGATCCGCTTGCGCCGTCTGGCCATCTCCGTGAAGGACGTGGTCCTGAAGGGTTCCTTGGTTCCTTCCTTCTTTTCCTCTTCCTCCTTAATGAGGGCCTCTACTTCTTTTACGTCAAACTTGTCTCCCTCACTCCAGGTGAAGTCGCTCCCCTTGCCTACGTCCTCCTTGTTCGCCTTCGAAGTCTCCGATATCTCTCCCTCCTCCAAGACACCGTCCACGCAGACGCCCAACTCAGGGCTAAGTCTCAGCAGCTCAGCCTGGGTGATCCCTGCCAGTGCCAGCAGCTTGCGAATCTCCACATCCAGAGCGTGGAAGGATGGAGGAGGTGGGAGTGATGGAGGAGGTGGAATGGCAGGAGGGGATGGCTGGACGGCTGGTGGAGGAGGTAGAGGTGGGGGTCTGGAGGTTGGAGCAGGAAGAGACTGAGGCGTCTTCTCCTTCTCCAGTTCAGCAAGCCTCTGGGCTTCTAGACGGGCCTTGTGGCGCCTTCTTGGAGGTGGAATTGGTGGAGTTGGAGACGGGAGGGAGGGGGAATCGGAATAAAGGGTAAAATAAGGGACAGGCTGCGACGGGGGTGGAGGCAACGCGGGGGGTTTTGACATTGAGGATGAAGACGGTGGTGCAGATACTGAGAGGGTGAAGGACTTAACTGGGGAGGAGGCGGAGGAAACCGAAGGAGTGTTCCCGCTGATGTTCATGTATGTGTGCAATTCTGGTTGGGCACCGATGCGTCTCGCCGGGGGCTTTGGAGGCCTCGGAGGTGGCTCCAGAGGAGACGGCACAAGGGAATCTGGTGCAGGAGGCTCATCGAGGTCGGACGGAGCCGTCATATCCACCCCCGCGTCGCTGAATTCCTGGGAATCACACGATTTGTCACTTTTCCAGGAAATGTCAATGTTGCCCATCTCATCCAGCACTCCCGAGAGGTCTTCCTCGTCAAAGTCGAGGCCGGCTTCCTGAAGTCTTTGAAGGTGGACCAGCCTCACCTGCTTGTTGACTTTCTCGAGCCTCTCCTGGTGAACCAGCCTATCTCTCAGATCCAGGTCGTCCTCAAGCTCCCAGCGCGCCACCTGAACGATCCGATAGAAGCGATCGACTTTGCCCAATTCGTCTATGGAATCCAGGAAATTCAGGAGGTCCACTTTGACGGCCTTCTGTTCCTCAGGCTCCTTGCTGTCCATGAATTCGGAGGACGGGGAGGAAGGAGCCGAAGGGTAGCCCTCGTCAGGAGAGCATGGGGATGATGACGGCCTCGCGGAAGTGCTGAGGTCCAGCGGCAAGGAACAAGGCTGGAAAACGTTGGATCCTGGGGAATGAGGTGGAGGATAGAGCTCCTGCTCCTGCTCCTGCTCCTGCATGGACACTGAGAAGGTATCCGGGCAATCAGACTCCAGATCCGAGCAGCTGCTAATGGAGGTGGATGAAGACGAGGTAGAAGAAGTGAGAGAGAAGTCCAGCATGGACGCCGGACAGTCGCAGCTGGAAGGTACGAGAGTATTGTCATCGTCATCGTCGTCATCGTCATCGCCGTCCTCCTCCTCATCATCGACGACCGCGTCATCAGCAGCTACGACATCATCGTTATCGTTCCCATTCTCGTCCATTTTCCCGTTCACGTTAGCATCCGCATCATCGCCTTTGTGTTCGTCTTCGTTCTTTTCTTCGGCATTCCCATTCTCCTCCTCCTTGTCCTCAACTTGGTTGACCACCGGGACGGCCACCTCCTGCTTCTCCTCTGGCTTACATTTGGCTTTGTTTCCTACTTCTGGCTTTTTCTCCTCCTCCTTGTCCTTGTGCGGTGGAGATGCTAGCTTTAGCTGTTGCCTGATGGCCACGGTGTTATTGTTGTTATGGTTGTGATTGAACAGGCTATTGCTATCCTGAAGCGAGTGGCCATCGCAGCACAGGCAAGGCAGACTGGGTTCATTACAGTTGGGATCCACCACAGGGGGGCCCAGGTTGGATGCAGCATGTCCAGCTTTTGGTTTCGGATTTCCTGACACTGGTTGGCCACCGTTCTTCTGCTGCCGGACCAGTCTAGGCTGAGTTACCGTGGAACGTGGGCCTGTGCCCTTGAACCTAGAAGGCTCGGGGGGTCCTCGAGTAACACGGCGAGGGGAGGACGAAACGTTGGTCACGCTGTTTTTGTCCTCCCTCCTGGTGGTGTGGCTGGGCGGTTTAGCCTCGGCGCGTCTTCCGCTATCGAACCGACGCGGCCGGGGAGGGATGGAGGGTCGGGTGGAGTGCATTGTGGGCGTGTAGCACGAGGAAAGTGGACGTATTTTACAGTACTGGAAAAGGGATTTCTGGTAAAGAAGGTTTGGTCAACGTATCGGTCACATCCTGGTTCAGTTTTGCTCCTGAAAGAAAGACAAGCACGGTTCAGAAACTGAATGTATGATCTTGTAGCAGTGTACACCTGACACTATATTAATCTGGACATGCATGTTAGACATCACTAATGCATCACCATGGCAATATCTTGACCCCACACTCACTCGCACAGTCTGAAGGCCATTTCTATTCAAAGTTACAAGGTAATACGACAAAAAAAATCAGAATTAAATCATTATTTATGTGAAAAAAACTGAATTCAGAGTCAGAATTGCTTACAGTGGTGGCGATAGGAACCAGACATTTAAAGGTTTGAATAATACACTATACTAATATAGTCTCAGAATATTATACTCTAACATACTATACTAATATAATCTCAGATTATTATACTCTAATATAGACTATAATATTATAATCTCAAATTATTATACTCTAATATACTATACTAATATAGTCTCAGAATATTATACTCTAATATACTATACTAATATAATCTCAGATTATTATACTCTAATATAGACTATATTATAATCTCAGAATATTATACTCTAATATACTATACTAATATCATCTCAGATTATTATACTCTAATATAGACTATAATATTATAATCTCAAATTATTATACTCTAATATACTATACTAATATAATCTCAGAATATTATACTCTAATATACTATACTAATATTATCTTTGAATATTCTATTCTATTATACTATACTAATATAGTCTTAGAATATTATACTATACTATACTAACATCATCTCAGAATATTATACTCTAATATACTATAATCTCAGATTATTATACTCTAATATACTATACTAATAGAATCTCAGAATATTATACTCTAATATACTATACTAATATAATCTCAGAATATTCTATTCTAATATACTATACTAATATAATCTCAGAATATTATACTCTAATATACTATACTAATATAATCTCAGAATATTATACTCTAATATTCTATACTAATATCATCTCAGATTATTATACTCTAATATACACTATAATATTATAATCTCAGATTATCATACTCTAATATACTATACTATACTAAAATAATCTCAGAATATTCTACTCTAGTATACTATAATAATATAATCTCAGATTATTATGCACTAATATACTATACTATACGAAAATACTATACTAATATAATCTCAAAATATTATACTCTAATATAGACTACAATAACAATCTCAGAATGTTATACTCTAGTATAGACTATAATAATATAAACTCAGAATATTATACTCTAAAATACTATACAAATATAATCTCAGAATATCATACTATCAAAACGTCTCGCCAACGACCCATTTAGAGAACAGTAAATGTAAGTGTAGCCTCTCTTGTGGCGTCCCACAAGGTTCAGTTGTAGGGCCTTTGTTTTCCTCTTTCTACGTGCTCTCTAAACATGATATCTATTTCACAGCTGCGCTGAGAGCAGGGATGGACCAAATGTTCAGGAAACGTCCAGAAAAAATCCCTTTCAGTGTTAGGCCAAATAAGTGAAAAAAAAAACCAAATAACTGATAAAAGATGACGGTTTTAATGACACTGTTAGACGGGAACCAGAGAGCGTTAAACATTCGAACCAAACGGGACTCTAGAAAGAGTAAAGGACAGAACCGAGCCGTTACATCGAGGAACAGAGACAACAGCTTCTCTCTGGCACTTTCCCTCTCTCACTGAAACCCAGAATATGTCTGCTAGGACGCTAAGATGTTCAGTAAGTGTGTTTACTCTGCTGTTTAGTAACTGAATTTTCTTTAAAATAAAAAAAAAACAAGACACAAATACACCCCAGACAGCAGAACAGCTATTCCCCATTTCCATCAGGCCCCCTTGCCTGCACTCGGGTGGACCGCTCCGCATTTGAACCACATTAGGGCCACGCCTGGGCCAAAAGCAGGCACCTCTGCTGTAACTGTGCCAGAAGTGGACCGATAGTTTTGGGACAGGTGGGCCAAATGCATGTTGTAATATATGTGGGCCACCGTCGGCCCACCAGCAGATCACCAGTGCCGACAGTGGGCCAGCAGTGCCGTATCTTTGCCAGGTGTGGCCCACATCTGCTTGCTTATGATTTGATCAGCCGCTTCCCCCCAGACTTCCTTTTACAGATCGTCTGTAATATGACACACGGTTCGTGCAGCCTGGCCGAATATATGATGGGAGGTGTGCTCAGCATTAGTCCTGAGCTGTAAGTACGCGCTGACTGAGAGACGAGGTCATCATGGCTGCACCTATGAGCACATGTTTATGACGCTGAAGGTGAGAGAACACAATTAAGTCACCTGCAGGTAACTCTAATGGGGCCCTTGCCGAATGTGCGGGGCCTCGTGCATCATGCATAGTGACCGTATAGGGCGGTTAGGGCTCTGGGTGTGATGTTAGACGCTGAGCTCTGCTTTATCCCGCATGTAGAGTTGAAGTGTTCGAGTGTTCGAGGCACATCCCTACTGTTCATCGCTGTAATGTAATCACTGTAATGGTCCCCATCCTGGAGACAACAGACCGTCCCCTACAAAGATAGGACTTCCATGACTGCCTGTGTCTTCTAGAACACGTTCCTTCACTTGTTCTCCATCATCCACATTCCATATACACTCAGAAGACACATGTTCGTTCACTGGTGGGTTAGATAGTCAATAAAGTGTCTATATGTGTGTTCTAGATATCATGGAGACGTCTGGTTCCCATCACCACCACTGTAAGGAACATCTGAAGCACCTCACACCAAACCTGCTCTCAATCACTCTGTTTACATCTCAAGCACCGATTTATTATTCAGAAAATGATTTGGAAAAATATTCGGAAAATTGTTTCGGAAAAAATATTCAGAATTTTTTTTGCAAAAATTATTCAGAAAAAATATTTCGGAAAATTGTTCAGAAAAAATATTCGGATTTTTTTTGCTAAAATTTTCGGAAAAAATTTTCGGAAAAAATATTTCGGAAAATTGTGTGTAAAAAATATTCCAAAATTTTCGGAAAAAATTGTTCAGAAAAAATATTTTGGAAAATTGTTCAAGAAAAATATTTAGAATTTTATTTGCAAAAATTATTCTGAAAATTGTTCGGAAAAAATATTTCGGAAAATTGTGTGTAAAAAATATTCAGAAATTTTCTTGCAAAAATTATTTAGAAAATTGTTCTGAAAAAATATTTTGGATAATTGTGCGTAAAAATGATTCAGAAAATGATTCTACTTTTGTCTTTGGAAAAATACTCTGAAAATTTCTGGGAAATCAGTGAAATTCCCTTTTCTATTGGATCATGGACTACCACCAAAACAGGCCTACAGCGAATCCCCTCAGCAGTTACTGAAATATGGGTTAAGGTTATTCAGGTGTTAGACAGTGCGTTAGAATGTGTGCTGGCTCCGAGCACCGTGGCTTTAGGACCACCATCATTTGAAGCGAGAGGCTTTGATGACCGAGGCTGTTTTTTTCCTGAACATGCCGTGTAGGCTGGGCTCACATCCACCCAGTGTCCTTGGATGCTGATGCTGGGCCCATCCAGAGAAATGAACAGGCCTCTGATCACATTCCCAGGCAGGCTAACGTGCACAGGCCCAACAAACCCCCACACGGTGTAAAGGGTCTCACCAAACGGGGGTCTGGTCTGCATCTAGGCGTGCAGAGCATGGAGAAAAGGAGAGCAGGAGAAAAGGAGGGGGCTGTGCTAGCCGCACACCCCGCTCGCGCTGCTGGTAAACACGTACAGCGTTTCCTCATCATTAGCTACATCTACACCCCGCTCATACAGACCCAGCCTCGCGTCTCAAACAGCCGAGCGGCGAGAGAACCGCTCCAGACACGCGCAGCTCCGTATAGCAGTACTCACCTTCAGCGGGAAACGGAGAGAGGAGATCTGCAGCTGGAGCCGAGGAGGCGCACCGGACGCTGAGGAGCCTGCAGGATTACAGCAGAGCGCTGCGCTGGCGTCTTCCTGCCCTGGCTGCTTCTCTCCGTCATCCCTCCTTCCCTCCCTCCTTCTCTCTCTCCCCCCCACCGCTGTCCTTCTAACCCCACCCCTCAGCATCATCACCACCATCCAGCCTGCTCCAGCTCCATCCTCCATACTCACCCCACACAATGCAGCACACGCCACACTGCTGGCATCTCTGCTCAGGAGACTGAACTCAGAGTACACACCAATAACATCATCTCAGATTATTGTACTCTAATATACTACACTAACAATCTCAGATTATTATACTCTAATATACTATACTAACATCATCTCAGAATATTATACTCTAATATACTACACTAACATCATCTCAGAATATAATACTCTAATATACTACACTAACATCATCTCAGAATATAATACTCTAATATACTACACTAACATCATCTCAGAATATAATACTCTAATATACTACACTAACATCATCTCAGAATATAATACTCTAATATACTACACTAACATCATCTCAGAATATTATACTCTAATATACCATACTAATATAGTCTCAGAATATTATACTCTAATATACCATACTAATATCATCTCAGAATATTATACTCTAATATACTATACTAACATCATCTCAGATTATTATACTCTAATATACTATACTAACATCATCTCAGATTATTATACTCTAATATACTATACTAACAGTCTCAGAATATTATACTCTAATATACTATACTAACATCATCTCAGATTATTATACTCTAATATACTATACTAATATAATATCAGAATATTCTACTCTACTATACTAACATCATCTCAGAATATTATAGTCTAATATACTATACTAATATAATCTCAGATTATTCTGTTCTAATATACTATACTAACAATCTCAGAAAATTATACTCTAATATACTATACTAATATAATCTCAGATTATTCTATTCTAATATACTATACTAACAATCTCAGATTATTCTATTCTAATATACTATACTAATATAGTCTCAGAATATTATACTCTAATATAGACTATAATATAATCTCAGAATATTATACTATACTCTAATATACTATACTAATATAATCTCAAATTATACTCCAAAATACTATACTAACATCATCTCAGAATATTATACTCTAATATACTATACTAACATGATCTCAGAATATTATACTCCAAAATACTATACTAACATCATCACAGAATATTATACTCTAATATACTATACTAACATAATCTCAATATATACTCTATACTATACTAACATCAGCTCAGAATATTATACTCTAATATACTATACTAATATCATCACAGAATATTATACTCTGATTTACTATACTAATATAACCTCAGAATATTATACTCTAACATAGACTATAATATTATAATCTCAGAACATTATACTCTAATATACCATACTAATATAGTCTCAGAATATTATACTCTAATATACTATACTAACATCATCTCAGAATATAATACTCTAATATACTACACTAACATCATCTCAGAATATTATACTCTAATATACCATACTAATATAGTCTCAGATTATTATACTCTAATATACTATACTAATATCATCTCAGAATATTATACTCTAATATACTATACTAACATCATCTCAGATTATTATACTCTAATATACTATACTAACATCATCTCAGATTATTATACTCTAATATACTATACTAACATCATCTCAGATTATTATACTCTAATATACTATACTAATATAATCTAATATACTATACTAACATCATCTCAGATTATTATACTCTAATATACTATACTAATATAATATCAGAATATTCTACTCTACTATACTAACATCATCTCAGAATATTATAGTCTAATATACTATACTAATATAATCTCAGAATATTATACTCTAATATACTATACTAATATAATCTCAGATTATTCTGTTCTAATATACTATACTAACAATCTCAGAATACTCCTAATATAGACTCTAATATAAACGTATACTAACTATGATACACATCATAATATACTATACTAATATAATCTCAAATTATACTCCAAAATACTATACTAACATCATCTCAGAATATTATACTCTAATATACTATACTAACATAATCTCAATATATACTCTATACTATACTAACATCAGCTCAGAATATTATACTCTAATATACTATACTAATATCATCACAGAATATTATACTCTGATTTACTATACTAATATAACCTCAGAATATTATACTCTAACATAGACTATAATATTATAATCTCAGAACATTATACTCTAATATACTATACTAATATAATCTCAGAATATTATACTCTACTATACTATACTAAAATCATCTCAGAATATTATACTCTACTATACTATACTAATATCATCTCAGAATATTATACTCTACTATACTATACTAATATAATCTCAGAATATTATACTCTACTATACTATACTAAAATCATCTCAGAATATTATACTCTAATATACTATACTAATATCATCTCAGAATATTATACTGATTTACTATACTAATATAACCTCAGAATATTATACTCTAATATACTATACTAATATAACCTCAGAATATTATACTCTAATGTACTATACTAATATAATCTTAGAATATTATACTCTAATATACTATACTAATATAATCTCAGATTATACTCTAATATACTATACTAATATAATCTCAGAATATTCTACTCTAATATACTGTACTAACATAATACTAGATTATATTCCAATGTAGTCTAATATAACAATCCCAGAGTACTATACTCTACAAATATAATATCAGAATATTATATTCTAATATAGACTCAAATAATATAATCTCACAATATTAAACTCTAATAGTGACTATAATAATATAATCTCAGAATATTACACTCTAATATACTATACTAATATAATCCCATAGTATTATACTCTGATATAGACTATAATAATATAATCTCACTGTGATGGTCTGGTGGCTTGTATAGGGTGTTTC
>JAMWET010007108.1:170000-189545 GCA_024036415.1 Prochilodus magdalenae
ACTGAATAATTCATAGTGGATGGTGAATAATTCATAGTGGATGGTGAATAATTCATAGTGGATGGTGAATAATTCATAGTGGATTGTAAATAATACATAGTGGATGGTGAATAATTCATAGTGGATACTGAATAATTCATAGTGGATACTGAATAATTCATAGTGGATGGTGAATAATTCATAGTGGATTGTAAATAATACATAGTGGATGCTGAATAATTCATAGTGGATACTGAATAATTCATAGTGGATTGTAAATAATACATAGTGGATGCTGAATAATTCATAGTGGATGGTGAATAATTCATAGTGGATTGTAAATAATACATAGTGGATGCTGAATAATTCATAGTGGATGGTGAATAATTCATTTGCAAAAGCAAAAAGCTAAACAGCAGTGTTTGTGTTTACGTCCCTCCTGGAAGTGTATCAGTCGTAGACACTCACCTCGCGGAGACGGTTTAGAGCATCGGTAAGGACAGGGTCCGTTATGTCCTGCTCCGTCAGCTCACGCACCAGCTTCTCAAACTGTCGGTCGAAAAGCTGGGGGTCTGATAACTGGACGCCATTGCTGTCTCCCTGAAAAACATATTACATTAGAAACAATAGAACAATACCCTGGAATGCGTGGGTGTCTGGGGCAGTGCATTCCTACAGGACTTGCAGTTTTACTTCTAGGACAAAACTGGCAGGAAATAAAAAAATAACAACAGCAATAATAAAAACATACAATTAAAAATAATAAATACAATCAATAAAATCAATAAATTTATTAATTATTATTATTAGTATTATTAACAACAATAATAATTACAACAACAATAATAATAAAAACAACAACAGTAAAAATAGTAATAATAAAAAAATAAATAATAATAATAATAATAATAATAATAATAATAATAAGGCACGTTTTGCATAGCAGTTGCAGCTCATGACAGTTGTCATCAGCAATAGCAGGAACAGTTTTAATATACCATAGACCCAACTTTAGAAGTACCCAGAACATGCAGAGTTTTAATTAAGTACCTAATTAAAGAAAGAAGTTTTAAATGACAGTCTAATAATAAAGCCTCTTCATGTTTCCTGTAAATACAGGTCAGCACCTGCAGATCTAAGATCACAAGCTGGAACATAAACAGAGGGACGCTGTATGATCTGAGCGGTTCTAGATTACTCAGAGCTTTAAAAACTAATAGCAGAACCATTCCAGTACGGTACACATAGCCAGCACGGTTCTATTAAACCAGAAGAAATCTGCTGCAGCGTTCTGTATGAGCTGTAATCCAGCCCAGTGATCCACTCGGCTGTAAGAAGACCAGCACAGTGATCCACTCGGCTGTGAGAGGACCAGCACAGTGATCCACTCAGCTCTGAGAGGACCAGCCCAGTGATCCACTCGGCTGTAAGAGGACCAGTACAGTGATCCACTCGGCTGTGAGAGGACCAGCACAGTGATCCACTCGGCTGTGAGAGGACCAGCACAGTGATCCACTCGGCTGTGAGAGGACCAGCACAGTGATCCACTCGGCTGTGAGAGGACCAGCACAGTGATCCACTCGGCTGTGAGAGGACCAGCACAGTGATCCACTCAGCTCTGAGAGGACCAGCACAGTGATCCACTCGGCTGTGAGAGGACCAGCACAGTGATCCACTCGGCTGTGAGAGGACCAGCACAGTGATCCACTCGGCTGTGAGAGGACCAGCACAGTGATCCACTCGGCTGTGAGAGGACCAGCACAGTGATCCACTCGGCTGTAAGAGGACCAGTACAGTGATCCACTCGGCTGTGAGAGGACCAGCACAGTGATCCACTCGGCTGTGAGAGGACCAGTACAGTGATCGACTCTGCTGTAAGGGGACCAGCACTGTGATCCACTTGGCTGTAAGAGGACCAGCACAGTGATCCACTCGGCTGTGAGAGGACCAGTACACTGATCCACTCGGCTGTAAGAGGACCAGTACAGTGATCCACTCGGCTGTGAGCGGACCAGTACAGTGATCGACTGTAAGAGGACCAAACACATGAACTCTGCGTCACACTTGAGGTATGAAAGGACGAACTGATATGATCTCAAATGAAATTACTATGACTTAAATATCATAATATCATATCATATCATGGGGTCTTCAGTGATTCCCACCCTATTATACTACTTAGTAAGAAAGCTGATAACTCAAAAGGAACTGACTGTATAAGGACCAATAATGAGTTATAACGCCATAATATCTATAATACTAAAGGATATGTTGCTATTTAAGGGACCTGAGGGACCACAGTGACAGGAGAGCAGATGTTTGACAAGGACCAGGATCTCTTGGATCCACCAGCAGCTTTAACCCCCGCCTGTGGTCCTGGGAAACACTGGGGGCATCCCAGTACAAACTACATCCTCCTGATTAACCTGCAGGTAAACTGGAAGCTCCTCTTACTCTACCGTGCCTACTGCTGACAGGGCCATGGCTAGCTGACCCTAACAACAAACAAAAGTCAACACCAGCCTGCACTCTTTAGGTTTTCCCAAAGCTGACCACCCCTGATTCCCTTTCCAAGCTTGTTTCTATTCTAGGAAGTCCCAGACTGACAGACAGACAGACAGACAGACAAGGATACAGAAGGTTAATCTTCCCTCCAACAGAAAAGTTAAGAGAGTTAGCCCAAACCAGAAACAGCAGAGCGATTAGCTAAGGACAGGCAGACTTCCCAAAACACGGAACAAGTCCAACAAATCTCACCATTTCTCTCCTGTCCTCGTCTAAGGCTGTGACAGCGCCAATAACATTCCTCGTCTTCCCTGACGGCGGTTTTATTTTACCTGCCGCTGCCGTACGATGTCCTTCTCGCCGCAGGGGCTCATGGGTAAAGTAGTTCACTCCTTCGTTGACACTAGCGTTCAGAAAACGGCCGCAAACTTCAAGTCCCGACAGGCTTTGCAGCTGGTCTGGCGAGCCGTCGACGCTGAAGCGTCATGTGACGCAGGAGCGCTACGATTGGCTAGAGGGATCGGACGAGGATGGGCTTCGGAGCGAGCAGCCAATAGAAGACCAATATGGGTGGGGCTTGAGTCAGTGGACCCATCTGATGATGCTAACGAGAGCGGAGGTGGATGAAGCTCAAATAAACAGCTCCCTTCCCCTAAATAGTGAACGGTGTAGGTTATGAAATTCCGGCTTCCGGAATACGCAGATAGTGAGCCGTGTGTGGGCTTTGGACTCTCAAATGGCTCTTTTTCATCATACATACATGTATGTATAGGCATAGACTAAAGCCAGTATGTCGACACACACGAAGTGCACTACGTAGGGAGCAGGGAGCCGTTTGAGACTAAGCCACAGTTAGGGGTGCTTAAATATGACTTTTCGACACGAATCCTCTGTCTATATTTCATATGGCACAATTCATACTGTATAATTTAAACCTTGTTTACTTCTTCACAGCATCAGATGGTTCTGCTAATTTTACTACGTTAAGAAATAAAAACTTGGTTGTGATATTTTGATATTTGATTGTGGTATTTGTGGTAACATCCATAAATTAATATTTATTTAATTGCTAATATGTTTACAGAACCTGAGCACAAATCTAAAACAACTGTTTCAGATTGATTTAACCATATAGTAGTATTCTGATACTGCTAACATGTAGGGTTGCCACCCATCGTCCTACAATTGGCAATTAAATGTTGCGTCCGGCATTAAATCAATACGAGACAGTATTTGTTCCGTATTTCCGTAAATGTCACACACATGAATGATCACAATCTCCCCAAACTAAGCAGGCCTGTAATTAGATTCCTGCTTTACAACAAATGAACTCAAAGAATAACACCTAATGTCAGCGTTGCCCGACTGCCTCAATTATTATTTGCTGGGCAGCGCAGAACAAGGACCAACAAGATGTCAAATAACAAGAAACCCCCTATAAACCCCATAGGCCATATCCACTAAGGCTGCTGACGGTAGCCAGGTTAGCTAGCCCTGTGGTACTAAACGTACGTTGGCTTTTGTAAGTGAGTGGTATTGTTAGCTAGGTTAGCTAGCTAACTAACATTAGAGCCATGTGGCACTAAAGGCGCAAGCTCCTCACCATGGCAGCCATCTTGGACCAGTTTTGTTTTCATTGATCACCAGTACATGTTGGTTTTTGCTGGTGATCAGCTTCACATAACACCCTATAAAGCCCAGAGTCCAAAGCTTCTCCACACTGGGCCAGTTTGTTAGTGCGTGCTAACGTTAGCTAGATGAGCTAGGTTTATAGTTTATAGCTTATAGAAACAATATAGCTGAGTTAAAGTAGAGATACCCAAGGTACAACACTCCTCCAGTGTCAGTTCCTCCCTTTAGTCCTCCCATGGAGTAACAGTACTAAAGTATGTACCTTCAGATGTACTTAAGTATGGAGAGTACTAGTACTAAAGTATGTACCTTCAGATGTACTTAAGTATGGAGAGTACCAGTACTAAAGTATGTACCCTCAGATGTACTTAAGTATGGAGAGTACCAGTACTAAAGTATGTACCTTCAAATGTACTTAAGTATAGAGAGTAACAGTACTAAAGTATGTACCTTCAGATGTACTTAAGTATGGAGAGTACCAGTACTAAAGTATGTACCCTCAGATGTACTTAAGTATGGAGAGTACCAGTACTAAAGTATGTACCTTCAGATGTACTTAAGTATGGAGAGTACCAGTACTAAAGTATGTACCTTCAGATGTACTTAAGTATGGAGAGTAACAGTACTAAAGTATGTACCTTCAGATGTACTTAAGTATGGAGAGTAACAGTACTAAAGTATGTACCTTCAGATGTACTTAAGTATAGAGAGTAACAGTACTAATATATATATATATATATATATATATATATATATATATATATATATATATATATATATATATATATATATATACCCTGCATCTCTCATCTACCTCAGCCTCACCATAGTGCTATATGTGAATGTGTTCATCTGGATATATCATAGTTTTTATTCATAACTTTATATTCCTGTTATATAAAACTGTATATTAGTATAAACAGCTTTTAGTGCTTAGTATTGTGTATATTTATTGTCTGATGTATATTTTTGTATTTAAGTCTGTAAGTGACTACGCACCTACGTTTTTCACTCACCTTTACACCTGTGAAAATGTGACGTGACAATAAAAGTGATTTGATTTGATTCTACACATTGTCTACATCTGTGTGTAGTTATTTCGGTCAGTCTGTGTAGTTCCCTATAGGTTTTGTATGAGTTACATGTTTGCATTGTGTAAAAATCAACATCCTCCACCAGAGGGCGACCTTTCACAATTTACTATAGTCCAGCAGTTTACAGTCAAACTCCTATTTACTGAGTACGTACAGAAGATGGTCAAGATGGTCATTCAGAGTGGGCTGGTCCATTCTGGAGAAACAGGGAGAGCTGTTCACAGTGGTGGTGATAGGAATCAGACATCCACCTCCAAAAGCTCCCTCGCAAGCAGTCACAGGTTTACCATTCCCAGGTTTTCCAGGTTTTCCCATCATCAACATTCCATATAACACTCAGAAGGCCTGTGTAGGTCCACTGGTGGTTCAGATGATACTGTGTATATGTGTGTTGTAGACATCAAGACCCCTGGTTCCCATCACCACTGTAAGGAGGTTTGGACTATGTAGAAGGTTGGGAATTGGTTTGGGAATTTCCCATTAGTATCCGTGTTGGCCGGTTTTCACTGTGAGGGCCACAGATAATTTTCTTAGACTTTTAAAGTGTAATTAGGTGCAGTAATGTTAGTTATCCAGTCACCACGTTTACGTGCACATGGATAATCGGATAATGGGGAAGTTCCAGGTCTAGAGTGTCCTACAGAGGTCTATCCCAACACTCATTGGGAGGAAGGCAGGAAGCACCCTGGACAGGCCAGCAGTCCATTGCAGCATGCAGTAATCAGATTCCTCCTTAACAACCAATAAACTCACAGAATAAGACATGGGTTGCCAGATTACATCAGAAATCCACCAAATGTGTCGGGAAACCACCCAATCCGAGCCTCTGGAATGGACATCGGAATCATCTACAGCTAGGCTTATAATTGAGGCGTGGTTAGAGGTGCAGAGGGTGAACTGGAGCACAGGTTCAATCAAATATTGGTAGGGACTGCTAAAGCAGCAGTTTGGGACTTTTAAACTTAAAAATATCCCAAAATTTACTAAATAACTTCATGATGACAACAGCCGTACCATCTACCGCGACTCAGAATGGCAGCGGGTCATCTTCAGTGACGAGTCCCGCTTTAGTCTTGGTGGAGATGCCCAACGAACCCGTGTGTGGAGGCACCGTGGTCAGCACCAAGATGAACGGTTTGTGGTCACACGTCCAGAAGGCCTGGTGTCCCTCCACCTCCACCCCTACCGCACCATCTGCAGGAACTGTGTGAGGATGTTCAAGCTGCATGGGATGGATTATCACAGGACTCCATCAGGAACCTCTACAGCTCCATACCGAGACGTCTGGCGTGTTGGGTTAGCAAACACGGCGGCCCGACGCCATACTGAGAGACAGACTTCTGTATGTGTAGCTCAATAAATATTGATCATATCAGTCTAAACTTATCATCAGTTATTGATCCTGGTCACCTTTATCTTCCTTCCCAACACACCTAAAGCCCCACACCATGGCTTTATGCTGATACGTAGGTTTGCTGTGTAGCTTGGATCTCTGGGTAGAACTGTTATGTAGGACATGCTGAGTGGACGCTTGCTGTGTTCGGCAGGGTGCTGCAGTGCTGGTCTTGTCCAGCTTCTGATTGATTGTTTGGTATCAGGGTGGAGGTGTTGGGGTATGTAGGGTGACAACTGCACTTCCTGATTTACTGTCATGTGTTCTGAAAGCGTATCTGTGGAGCTGGCTGTATAAATTCTTCACAGGTAGATAAACCCACTATCACTTCATCACTTCCCGGCAGACTGCGACAACTTTATTACCCTGCTGCTCTCCACATCCCTCGCTTGTGACCAGAGGTCAGCCTCTAACAGATAAGCCGGGTAAGCCGTACTCACCAACTCCTGGAGCTGTCATCAGATTTATATAGAAGATCATAAACGGAGAACACAAGAACTTATGAGGCCAGGAAATCTATTAAAGTTTTTTTAATAAGTTTTTAAAACTAAATAAACTCAACAGCTAAACAAATTCTCATTAATAACAGCAGATTAATAACAAAATCATTTTATTTCTGGTGGTCCAACACCTAAAACAAGAGATGGCTTTATTCAGATTCATTCATTTATTAATTAATTCATTTATGAATTCATTTATTAAGAGAATGTATAACTTCAGACAGTTAATATACACTAAAATATACTTATTGAATAAAATACACCATAATAACATAACCTCAGAATACTATACTCTAATATACTGTAGTAATGTAATCTCAAAATATTCTACTCTACTATACTCTACTATACTAACATAACCTCAGAATACTATACTCTAATATACTGTAGTAATGTAATCTCTAAATATTCTACTCTACTCTACTATACCATACTATACTAACATAATCTCAGAATACTATACTCTAATATACTATAGTAATGTAATCTCTAAATATTCTACTCTACTCTACATTACTCTACTATACTCTACTATACTATACCATACTAACATAACCTCAGAATACTATACTCTAATATACTGTAGTAATGTAATCTCTAAATATTCTACTCTACTCTACCCTACTCTACATTACTATACTATACTATACTATACCATACTAACGTAACCTCAGAATACTCTACTCCAATATACTGTAGTAATGTAATCTCAAAATATTCTACTCTACTCTACTCTACTCACATAATCTCAGAATATTATACTCTAATATAGAACATAATAATGTAATCTCCAGGATGGTTCATCAAGAGGTCAGTTAAAGGGCTGGTGTTTTCCCCTATGATACTTTATGTAATTTGTGCTTCTTCCAAAACAGACATCAGGGTAGATGAGTGCTGTACACTTCAGAATCCTGAAAATCCAAATTAGAAAGAGGACATTAGTAGCATAAAGGTCATAAAGGTCATCATTACATAAGCACTTTGAAAGGTCCCTAAACTTGTTTCATTTCAGTTTCATAGACAGTAAACACATGTAAGGTTGGTCTCTGACCTTTGCACACATTTTTAAGAAGCAATCATACACACACACATATATATATATATATATATATATATATATATATATATATATATATATATATATATATATATATATATATATATATATAATTTGTGCCCCGACCTCATTTACCAATACATGCATGAGGGTTATTACAGATGACACAATATGGAATAAACTTCATTCGAGATTTCTTACAGTTTTGAAGATTTGGTCTGGACGGCGGGGCAAACTTGGTCTGTCCCTTGGGAGGGACCCTTGTAGCGTGGGTAAAGCCTACACACAACAGTCAGAACATAAAGCCTGGTAAGAAAGTTCCCATGATGCCATATGCATAAACATCACTCTCAGAAACGTGACAGCAAAATCTGCCTATGTACCTTTAGTGATAATCATCAGCTATTATTAATATCATTCATTCATTCATTTGATCACTTTTAGAACGCAGGGATGACATGTCCACCCCTTCTGCATAGGCCTGAGAGTAAAAATCCATATACCAACATAGAGCACAGACTTTTATCTAAATTCAGTCCTGCAAATGATATTACGCAGTTTATTTCACAGTTAGCATCATTTAATAAAAGAGTTGTATAAGAGCCTCAACACGCTTGGAGGAGAAGGCTAATCAGCTACTAAACTGAGCAGAACTGTGCAATAAAAGTCTGATCAAATATAGATTTCTTACAGCGTCAGGCTGGTCTGGGCGCTTTGGCAGCTTCTAAAGGAGAAGAGACATTGGAAAAGTTAGGTCAGGAAAGCTAACGCATGGCTAGAAGATAAACTGTGTGCTGATTTCTTACAGGCTTGGCGCCCGGGTCTGGGGGTAACTGTGAGCTCTGCAGGAAAGAAAACATTAATATCAGGTTTGTTGATGTTTGTTAGACTTCTGCCAGTAAGTTAACCAGACAAGACTTTGTGACACCGTGTAAAAGTGATTTGATGTTTTAACTCGAGACTGTAAAGCAAATAAAACCAAAAAAAAATGTTTTTTACGGTGTGACTGTAAAAGAAATGCTCGTGACTTTATCATCCACCTCATTCGGTCTGACTGGCATGAAAGAAACTACGTTATATAACAGAGCAATAATCCCTACTGAAAATGAAACATGCTAGCTGGTGTTTAGCGAGTTCATTCTATCAGCTCCACTGAGGACACTCTGTAGGTGTACAGGTCCAGACTGTAGGCCATCTGTTTCTCTGTGTACTGTATTACCCTGTTCTTCAATGGTCAGGACCCCCACAGGACCCCCACAGAGCAGGTAGTATGTGGGTGGTGGATCATTCTCAGCACTGCAGTGACACTGACGTGGTGGTGGTGTGTTAGTGTGTGTGGTGCTGGTGTGAGTGGATCAGACACAGCAGTGCTGCTGGAGACATCAGTGTCTCTGTGGGACTGAGAATCGTCCTCCAACCAAAACCGTCCACATGATAGCGTCCTGTGGGCAGCGTCCTGTGGGCAGCGTCATGTGGGCAGCGTCCTGTGGGCAGCGTCCTGTGGGGCAGCGTCCTGTGGGGCAGCGTCCTGTGGGCAGCGTCCTGTGTCCACTGATGAAGGACTAGAGGATAAACAACACTGCACTGTGCAGCAGCAGATGAGCTATCGTCTCTGACTGTCCATCTACAGGGTGGACCAGCAAGGTAGGAGTGTCTAATAGAGTGGACAGTGAGTGGACACAGTGTTTCAACACTCCAGCAGCACTGCTGTGTCTGATCCACTCACACCAGCACCACACACACTAACACACCACCACCACGTCAGTGTCACTGCAGTGCTGAGAATGATCCACCACCCACATCATACCTGCTCTGTGGTGGTCCTGTGGGGGTCCTGACCATTGAGGACCAGGTAAATTGAGCTCACATAAGAAATAGCTATGTAATAACTATAATAGCGTAGGAGCACTTACGGTGCCGACGTTCCGCTCTGACAGCGGTGGTTTCTAAAACAGATGTTGGGTTACAGCAGATGTTAGTGGGAGATGAAATGTTGGCCATTAGAACAGAGTACAGCTATAAAAGGTTTTATAAGCTGACAGGTGTAGATTATAAACTCACAGCAAGACGGGGCACAGGCGGCTTCTCACAGTTTTCATACAGGTGCTGCTCCAGCTCTGCTTACAGACAAGCAGAAGTGAAAGTGTTAAGATTAACGGTAAGGTGGGAACGGTGCTGCGTCGCTGCCCAAGGAAAAACAAGCATCTCGGCTACAGCAGCTTCACAGCAGGGCCCCAAAACCTGAGTTCAGCTGAATGTAAGTCAATGGAACCAGACGTCTTTCCAGGCACTTCCGGACCATTTCTGTCGGCCCACTGACCATGACATTTACACACTGTGATCACATGATGGCGAAAAGTAAACATGGAGACGCATGTTTTTCATTGGACAGCAATAATATACTGTACTGTAATATACACACATTTCTACACTGCATATTGGAATATTTACACAACAGAACATGAAAGTGAGAAACATAATGGCTGTGATTCAGTCATAGTACCCTTTCAGATAAACAGAGAGAGAGAGAGAGAGAGAGAGAGAGAGAGAGAGAGATTCGTAGACAGTAGATATATTAATTTATCATGTACAATTAATCTTAGTCTTTATTTACTTAGCCTAGACACAGTCTCTCTCTCTCTCTCTTTCCTTCTCTCTCTCTATCTCTATCCCTCTCTCTCTCTCCTTTTCCCTCTCCCTCTCTCTCCCTCCCTTTCCCTTTCCCTCTCCCTCTCCCTCTCCCTCTCCCTCTCCCTCTCCCTCTCCCTCCCTCTCTCTCTCTCTCTCTCTCTCTCTCTCTTTCTCTCCCTCCCTCCCTCCCTCTCTGTCTCTCACTATCTTTTCCTCTCTCTCTCCTTCTCTCTCTCTCTCTCTCTCTCTCTCTCTCTTTCTCTCCCTCCCTCCCTCTCTGTCTCTCACTATCTTTCCCTCTTTCTCTCCTTCTCTCTCTCTCTTACAGCTTATCTAAGCAACACTTACTTTCATTCTGAGCCCTTGGTGCGTTTCGCATATGGGTCTGAATAATTCTGGTTCTTTGAAGAGTTGAATAATTCATTGTATACTGTTCTTCTAAATAATTCCTCCTACTGAATATTTGTAACTGAATAATTCATGGTGGATACTGAATAATTCCTAGTTTTGCTGTAGTTCTCTCTGTGCATTTCATAGTAATTTACTGAGAAACATCATAGTCGATACTGAATAAAGTAGATTCATAGCGGATACTGAAATCATTCATAGTGAATGCTGAATAATTCATAGTGGATACTGAATAATTCATAGCAGAATACTGAATAATTAGTGGATACTGAATAATTCATAGTAGATACTGAATAATTCATAGGTGGATACTGAATAATATTTAGATACTGAATATTCATAGTGGATACTGAATAATTCATAGTAGATACTGAATAATGCATAGCATAGTAGATACTGAATAATTCATAGTGGATACTGAATAATTCATAGTGGATACTGAATAATTCATAGTGGATACTGAATAATTCATAGTAGATACTGAATAATTCATAGTGGATACTGAATAATTCATAGTAGATACTGAATAATGCATAGCGGATACTGAATCATTCATAGTAGATACTGAATAATTCATAGAGGATACTGAATAATTCATAGTGGATACTGAATAATTCATAGCAGATATTGAATAATTCATAGTGGATACTGAATAATTCATAGTAGATACTGAATAATGCATAGCGGATACTGAATCATTCATAGTAGATACTGAATAATTCATAGTGGATACTGAATTATTCATAGCAGATACTGAATAATTCATAGTAGGTACTGAATAATTCATAGTAGATACTGAATAATTCATAGTGGATACTGAATTATTCATAGCAGATACTGAATAATTCATAGTAGGTACTGAATAATTCATGGTAGATACTGAATAACTCCTAGCAGTAATATTTTGATGTAAAGATCAGATGGTTTTGACTCACTTAGCTTGAGATGAGGGCATGGTGATTTCCTGAAACACAGTCATGAATAAGAAATCTTCAGATTCGCATTAAAGCTGGCATTATGTTTTCTCGCTGGTAGGGCTGTACCCGACTCAAAATTTTGCCAGTCAAATTGGATTCGCTCGTCTTGGCTGATGATTCGACTACTCGTTCATGTTATCTACATTATCTACATTATCTAGTAATCAGTAAATCAGTCTGCATACGGTTCAGATCTGACGTCCTCCTCATGGTGACCCGCCACAGTGCACATGGATTTAATTTTTTAGCAAGCATGCGCCACAGCCCAGCTAGAATATACATATATATTTATTATTCCCCTTTTAATAATTATTAAAATGTTTTTTGGTCTGTTTTACGAGTCACTGTTGTCAGTCGACTTAAAGAGTCTCCGACTGGCGATTCGACTCGTCGACTTCTAGAGGACAGTCCTACTCGCTGGTGATATCCAGACTCCAGACCAGCTTTAACTGACGTACGCTGTGATCGTGTATCTGTGCTCTAAGGCTGATGATGGTGTAGTTACGCGTGTTGATGATGGTGTAGTTAGGCGTGTTGATGATGGTGCAGGTACGCCTGCTGATGACGGTGCAGGTACGCGTGTTGATGATGGTGTAGTTACGCGTGTTGATGATGGTGTAGTTCGCGTGTTGATGATGGTGTAGTTACGCGTGTTGATGATGGTGCAGGTACGCGTGTTGATGATGGTGTAGTTACGCGTGTTGATGATGGTGCAGGTACGCCTGCTGATGACGGTGCAGGTACGCGTGTTGATGATGGTGTAGTTACGCGTGTTGATGATGGTGTAGTTACGCGTGTTGATGATGGTGTAGTTACGCGTGTTGATGACGGTGCAGGTACGCGTGTTGATGATGGTGTAGTTAGGCGTGTTGATGATGGTGTAGTTAGGCGTGTTGATGATGGTGTTGTTACGCGTGTTGATGATGGTGCAGGTACGCGTGTTGATGATGGTGCAGGTACGCGTGTTGATGATGGTGTAGTTACGCGTGTTGATGATGGTGTAGTTACGCGTGTTGATGATGGTGTAGTTACGCGTGTTGATGATGGTGCAGGTACGCCTGCTGATGACGGTGCAGGTACGCCTGCTGATAGTGTCGAGCTGTGAGTTAGACTCACTTTATGAGGAAGTACAGTCCCGCGATCAAGACTGCCAGCACCACCATGGCTGCCGCCGTAATTCCTGCTGCCGCTCCAGGGCTGAGTCCTGAGCTCTTGGCTTTCTCTACACAGAGAGACCGTATACAAGTAGTTTGACACATTAGCTACAGCATTATTAGCATTGTTAGTTAGCATAGACTAGTGGAACATGTGACATGGCTTTTACAGTGAAACCGTGAATAGAAATCAACAATTCACTGATCGATTTCTGGGACAAAGAGTTAGTCAGTTATCCTAGTAATATTTCTGAGAATTATACATGTTATATATATAAATATAAATATATATATATATGTGTGTGTGTGTGTGTGTACAAACTGAACTGTTCCTTTAAGTGTCCCTTTAATAGTTCCTTTAGTTTTTCTGTTTAAATGTTCTTTAATGTTTCCGTTAAGTATTCCATTAAGTGTTCTTTTACTGGTTCCTTTAGTTATTCCGTTAATAGTTACTTTAAATGTTCTTGAATGGTTCCTTTAAGTGTTTATTTAAGGGTTCCTTTGAGTGTTCCTTTAGGTGTTCCTTTAAAGGTTGCTTTAAGTGTCCCTTTACTGGTTCCTTTAGTTGTTCTGTTAATAGTTACTTTACATGTTCTTTAATGGTTCCCTTTAAGTGTTCCCTTTAAGTGTTCCCTTTAATGTTTCCGTTAACTGTTCCTTTAAGTGTTCTTTTACTGGTTCCTTTAAGTGTTCCTTTACAGTTTTCTTTATGTGTCCCTTTAATAGTTCCTTTAGTTTTTCTGTTTAAATGTTCTTTAAGTGTTCCTTTAATGTTTCCGTTAAGTATTCCATTAAGTGTTCTTTTACTGGTTCCTTTAGTTATTCCGTTAATAGTTACTTTAAATGTTCTTTAATGGTTCCTTTAAGTGTTTATTTAAGGATTCCTTTAGTTATTCCCTTAATAGTTACTTTAAATGTTCTTTAATGGTTCCTTTAAGTGTTTATTTAAGGATTCCTTTAGTTATTCCCTTAATAGTTACTTTAAATGTTCTTTAATGGTTCCTTTAAGTGTTTATTAATATGTTCCTTTAGTGGTTCCTTTAAGTGTTCCTTTAATGTTCCTTTTAAGTGTTTATTTAAGGGTTCCTTTGAGTGTCCCTTTAAAGGTTGCTTTAAGTGTCCCTTTAATGGTTCCTTTAGTTGTTCTGTTAATAGTTACTTTACATGTTCTTTAATGGTTCCTTTAAGTGTTCTTTTAATGTTTCCGTTAAGTGTTGCTTTAATGGCTCCATTATGTTCTTTTAAGTGTTATTTTAATAGTTCCTTTAAGTGTTCCTTTAATGATAAGATATGTAATAATATCTGTAGTAATATCTAAATGTTCTTTAATAGTTCCGTTAAGTGTTTATTTATAGGTTCCTTTTGTGGTTCCTTTAAGTGTTCCTTTAATGTTTCTGTTAAGTGTTCCTTTAAGTGTTATTTAATGGTTCCTTTAAGTGTTCTTTTACTGGTTCCTTTAGTTGTTTTGTTAATAGTTACTTTAAATGTTCTTTAATAGTTCCTTTAATGGTTTTGTTAAGTGTTCCTTTAAGTGTTGCTTTAATGGCTCCATTGTGTTCTTTTAAGTGTTCTTTTAATAGTTCCTTTAATAGCTCCTTTAAGTGTTCCTTTAATGATAAGATATGTAATATAAATATCTATACTCATATTTCAGCTGCATTACTACAGCTGTTTATTTACGTGTGTGATACTTGGATGGATTGTACCAGTCTCACCTGTGACCAAGAGGGAGAGCACTTCAGACACTGTATTTCCAGTGACGCTGTTATATGCAGTACAGGTGTATTCGCCACTGTGGGTGTTGGTACTGTTCTCGATAAACAGCAGTGGAGAGTTTCCAACAGTGCTACCACCCACTGTCCATGTAACAGAGGCAGCAGGTACAGACATAACGGAGCAGAAGAGCAGTATAACGGAACCTTCCTCCACATTCCCTTCACCCAAAATCCTCACATCCGGACCATCTGCCCAAAAAACACAGTTAGTAGCTCAGTGCATGTATGCTGAGGATTCTGTCTGTATAGCATCAATCAAACGGCTATATGCACCATCAATTACACAACAATACTGCACACTACAGTAGTATTTACCGCACACTGTATACACCCCCTGTGTGTAGTACACAGTACAGTAACACATTCTGACCTACTGTGTAGTATACTAATACAGTCACATGACCAGTTACCTCACATTTACCTCAGAGCTGTTATTACTGTATCCACTGTTTAGAGCTAGCTGCTGCTAACGCTGCTCAGTTCCCCTGAGATAAGGTTAGCCTAGCGGTTAGCTCCCCCAGGCTATTTCACTCTAAAACTGATCCTCTAAAGCGAGTTCATCTTTTATTAATCTTCAGACCTGTATATTTAACTTTCTGAGGCTCATTCTGATGAACACACACCCCACTACCATCACTACACCCACATTTACCTCAGAGCTGTTATTACTGTATCCACTGTTTAGAGCTAGCTGCTGCTAACGCTGCTCAGTTCACCTGAGATACGGTTAGCCTAGCGGTTAGCTCCCCTCGGCTATTTCACTCTAAAACTGATCCTCTAAAGCGAGTTCATCTTTTATTAATCTTCAGACCTGTATATTTAACTTCCTGAGGCTCATTCTGATGAAAACACACCCACTACAATCACTACACCCACATTTACCTCAGAGCTGTTATTACTGTATCCACTGTTTAGAGCTAGCTGCTGCTAACGCTGCTCAGTTCACCTGAGATACGGTTAGCCTAGCTGTTAGCCCCCCTCGGCTACTTCACTTTAAAACTGATCCTCTAAAGCTAGTTCATCTTTTATTAATCTTCAGACCTGTATATTTAACTTTCTGAGGCTCATTCTGATGAACCCACACCCCACTACAATCACTACACCCACATTTACCTCAGAGTGGGCTGCGTTTAGCTCCCCAGTGTTACTCACCGCCATTTTCTCTGGCTGAAGCAGGCTGAGAGCTGGTGAGGGCGCGGTGCATGATGGGATGCAGTGCACCATGAAAATAGCTCCCCCTGTATACTACCCCCACCACCCCCCTAATACAAAAATATTAGATTTATAACTAGAAATATTAGACTTTAGATTAGGTCTGATATTTCATATCGCTAAGGTATGAACAGTATGGGAGTCTCTAGGATTTAGTGGGACGATGGGATCAGGTGTGATTGGCCGCCATGTCGTTTTTTTTAAGAACAGGGATCTATTGAAGTCTGATCTTCATTACGCTTGTTTGTGGAAGTGCATGATGGCACCAACATAGGAGATTTCTGAGGAACCTCAGAAGAGGGGCTGCTCATGCTTATTGAGCTTGACCATGTTACAGACCCATCTCTAAAGAGTCTGGACTCCACAGTCAGACAGATTTGTAGAAATGGAGGAGATCCAAAACCACCGTTACCCTCCCCCAGCCTGGTCAACCAACAAAGATCATTCCAACAGCAAGATGTGTAGTGGTCAGCGAGGTCACAGAGCAACCCAGGGTAACGTCTAAGCAACTCAAGGTCTTTCTCACAGTGCTTAATGCTAGCGTTCAGGAGTCCACCATCAGGAGAACACCGAACAACTGTGGTGGGCATGGCAGGGCTACAGGGAGAACCTCACCGGTTTGATAAAGATCACATGGATGAGACTGAAATCTATTGGGACAATGTTTTGTGAACAGATGAGACTGTTGTGGCGAGGAGACCACTGCAGTCCAGCATAAGAACCTGATCCCATCAGTGAAACATGGTGGTGGTAGTATAATGTTTAGGGTCTGTGTGAGAACAGGTTACAGTTCCTCCAAGCCGACGTGTAGGACTAATCAATTAAGTGGGGGGTGTTCAGTTACTGTTTTTCTGATTGGGGGGACAGTTTTGGTGGGTCTACCATGTCTTCCAGGTGGTTGTTAGGAGGCATTATCCCATTATCCCTTTCTTATTTTCAATCTAGTCTCCTCTAAACCATTGCCCTGGAAAAACTGAACAACTTGTACTTGGCTGTTTTGACTGGAAATTAAATAAAGAAGGGGAAAATCGAAGGGGAGTTAACGTTGTTGGTACTCACAGTTAACAGTCAGGGTGTAGTTGGCAGCTTCGGAGTTGTTGTTGTTGAGAATGCAGCTGTATTCACCGCTGTCTGTTCTCAACACCGAACTGATCAGCACCGACGTTTTATTCTCAGAGAACTCGATACGGTCACTTGAATTCAGAACCTGATCATCCTTCCTCCATTCCACGGTGTCGATGGGGTCACTTCCTACACAGGTCAGGTTAGCGGAGCTTTCACCTTCTATTAAGACATCCTCAGGGCCGATGATACTGACTCCAGACACTGTCTCTGTGGAAGAGAGCAAAACACAAGACGGAATAATGAGTCA
Source organism: Prochilodus magdalenae (assembly GCA_024036415.1). NCBI lineage: Eukaryota > Metazoa > Chordata > Actinopteri > Characiformes > Prochilodontidae > Prochilodus > Prochilodus magdalenae. Next base: position 187,690 of record JAMWET010007108.1, read on the forward strand.
TGTGAACATTGAAAGCATTTAGCAGATGCTGTTATCCAGAGCACCTTACGGAAGTGCTGAGTGTTCAATCAGACTACGTATCCTAGCTACGACAAACAGGTCCAAGCTCCCATTGAGCTCAGGCACTGCCAGAACATGGGCCGGTGTTGATAGCTAGAAAGATGAGAGAGCATGAGTGCATTTCTATCAATGATCCAAATAACAGCTGCACCCAGAAGGAATGTTCTGACAGGACTGAAACTTGGTGGGTGGGTTTGACATGGTGAGACATGCCAATGATTTAAGTTTCACTCTCAACCGTGCATGTGACGTAAGCAAGGATGGGTCTCTGTACCTGACTGACCCAACAGCCACCACTACAGACATCCAGCCAGTAGTGGTGTCCTCCATGAGTCATCCTGTTAGTGCAGCACCATCGGCAGACAGCTGCACCACGCAGGACTACATGCACACAGACCGTTGCCACGACTGTCCTTAACACCACGTCACCGTCACCAAAGGTGTCGTACCAGACTGTCATGGAGTGACTGAGAATGGCAGCGGGTCATCTTCAGTGACGAGTCCCGCTTTAGTCTTGGTGGAGACGCCCAACGAATCCGTGTGTGGAGGCACCGTGGTCAGCACCGAGATGAACGGTCTGTTGTCACACACGTCCAGAAGACCTGGTGTCCTACTCTCCACCTGCTCCCCCGCGTCTACCAGATCCTGTGGGACTAAACCATCTGCAAGTTTCAACTAGGTAGTTAGGGATGTTCAACGTCTGCATGGGCTGAATCGGATTATACACATGGACACCATTAGGTCACCTCCTAGTCTCCTCTACCCTCTACTAGGTCCATTCACCTAGAGCACGTCTGGCAGCATTCAACAGAGCGTGGTGGCCCAGTGCCATGCTGGGAGACATTACTTCAGTATGTATCTGTCAATAAATATTGATCATATCAGTCTAAATTTATCATCATCTATTGTTCCGGGTAGCCGCTATCTTCCTTCTCAACAGCGCCGCAATCCCACACATCCTTCTGGGAGCGGCTGATCTTTTGATAAGTGTGTTGGCGCTCTGTTAAATGGTTCACAAAGAGGTCTTCAGTTGACATTTGAAGAACCGCAAGACATACGTTCAATAGAAATTCATTCCACCATCTGGGGTCCAGGACTCAGATGAGCTATGACACTTGTCTTTCATGGATCCAACAGGAGATTGACTCAAGATGAGCTGTACTTAAAGTTTGAAGGGCTTTGCGGAACACAGAATTGAACATTTTGACACACACTCCATCCTAGCAATGGTGCATAGGAAGGACCTCCGTCACGGCTCCGGGCGCTGGAGCTGCCGATGATTAGAAGTGAGTAACAGCTTTGGTGCAGGGTCTTACCATATGAATCTTGAATGGTGTGGGGTGTGTGAGAGTCAACCTGTTCTTGTAAATGTGCAGTGTCGTGCACGAGGTGAGGCACATCCACCTCGTATGACGACTACTGCAACAGGGAGGGCCAGGTCCATTCTTGGCTTTGTGGGTAAGCATGAGAGTTTCAAACCGGATGCAGGCGGCTACAGGAAGCTAGTGAAAGGAGCGTAGCAGTGGATGGACGTGATAGACCTCAGGAAGAGACTAAAGCACAAGCCGAGCTGCTGCAATCTGGATCAGTCACTGATGGGCCGCGAAGGAAGACCAGCCAGGAGCGAGTTGCAGTAGCCAAGCCTTGAAATGACAAGAGACTAGACTAGCATGTGAGCGGCCTATGAAGATTGGAGCGTGTTTTATAGATAACAGTGATCAAACAATATCATAAACCACAATTAGGTCTATCCGAGATAGTGAACACCTCCACATGCTTTCAGACAAGAGGGTGGT
>JAMWET010007109.1:0-14922 GCA_024036415.1 Prochilodus magdalenae
AAGGGGGGTTGCCACACAGTGGTAAAAATGGCCTTGTCCCAACAAAATTTTAAGGAACTTTAAGGAACAGATCTAGTTTTAAACATTCCCAGTTACCTCCTTTCACACAACTGTAGCTTCAAATTCAGAAGCTGCTGGGCCGGTGATGAACTGAGGCAAATATAATAAGGCCTGTACATCGTTCCCTGATGTGTCAGCTAGTAACGGACTGAGTGATAGTCAAATTCACCCTCATGCTGTGTTTGATTTGCTAATCTCTTGAGAGTGAAGGTAGCTTTGAACTGGTAGCTTTAATTTGAATTTATGTTCGACCTTAAAGTGCAGAAGCAGCACATTAGTGTCTGTCCAGGTCCCTGACAGTAATTACACTAAATGCACTAACTAAATAACTAGTGGGCCATAGCCAGTGGTGCACAGTAACTCAGTAAGTGTAATGTGTTAGTGTACTGTAAGTAGTGTGCTGGTGCACAGTAACTCAGTAAGTGTAATGTGTTAGTGTACTGTAAGTAGTGTGTTGGTGTACAGTAACTCAGAAGTGTGAATGTGTTTAGGGTACTGTAAGTAGTGGTGTGAATAGTACAGAACTCAGTAAGTGTAATGGCGTTAGTGTACCTGTTATATAAGTAGTGTGTTGATTGTTACAGTAACTCAGTAAAGTTTGTAATATGTTAGTGTACTGTAAGGGAGTGTGTTTGGTGTACAGTAACTCAGTAAGTGTAATGTGTTATTGTACTGTAAGTAGTGGTGTTGGTGTAGCAGTAGGATACTCAGTAAGTGTAATGTGTTAGTGTACTGTGAGTAGTGTGTTGGTGTACAGTTGACTCAGTAAGTGTGATGGTTTGTTATGTGTACAGTTAGTGTAGTGTGTTGGTGTGCAGTAACTCAGTAAGTGTAATGTGTTAAGTGTACTGTAAGTATGTGTTGGTGCACAGTTAACTCAGTAAGTGTAATGCGTTAGTGTTACTGTAAGTAGTGTGTTGGATGTACAGTAACTCAGTAAGTGTAATGTGTTAGTGTGCTGTAAGTAGTGTGTTGGTGTACAGTAACTCAGTAAGTGTAATGTGTTAGTGTGCTGTAAGTAGTGTGTTGGTGTACAGTAACTCAGTAAGTGTAATGTGTTAGTGTGCTGTAAGTAGTGTGTCGGTGTACAGTAACTCAGTAAGTGTAATGCGTTAGTGTGATGTAAGTAGGGTGTTAGTGTACAGTAACTCAGTAAGTGTAATGTGTTAGTGTACTGTAAGTAGCGTGTTGGTGTACAGTAACTCAGTAAGTGTAATGCGTTAAGTGTACTGTAAGTAGCGTGTTGGTGTACAGTAACTCAGTAAGTGTAATGCGTTAAGTGTACTGTAAGTAGCGTGTTGGTGTACAGTAACTCAGTAAGTGTAATGTGTTAGTGTGCTGTAAGTAGTGTGTTGGTGTACAGTAACTCAGATAAAGTGTAATGTGTTAGTGTACTGTACGTGTAGTAGTGTGTTGTGTTAGTGTACGTAAGTAGTGTGTGGTGTACAGTAACTGTAAGTGGGTTGTAGTGTAGTACTGTACAGTAGTAATGTGTTAGTGTGCTGTAAGTAGTGTTGGTGTGTACAGTAACTCAGTAAGTGTAATGTGTTAGTGTACTGTAAGTAGTTGTGTTGGTGTACAGTAACTCAGTAAGTGTAATGTTTAGTGTGTTAGTGTACGTGTAAGTAGTGTGTTTGGTGTACAGTAACTCAGTAAGTGTAATGTGTTAGTGTTCTGTAAGTAGTGTGTTGGTGTACAGTAACTCAGTAAGTGTAATGTGTTAGTGTGCTGTAAGTAGTGTGTTGGTGTACAGTAACTCAGTAAGTGTAATGTGTTAGTGTGCTGTTAAAAGTAGTGTGTCGGTGTACAGTAACTCAGTAAGTGTAATGTGTTAGTGTACTGTAAGTAGTGTGTTGGTGTACAGTAAACTCAGTAAGTGTAATGCGTTAGTGTTACTGTAAGTAGTGTGTTGGTGTACAGTAACTCAGTAAGTGTAATGTGTTAGTGTGCTGTAAGTAGTGTGTTGGTGTACAGTAACTCAGTAAGTGTAATGCGTTAGTGTGCTGTAACTAGTGTGTTACGTGTTTAGGTGTACAGTAACTCAGTAAGTGTAATGCGTTAGTGTGCTGTAAGTAGTGTGTTGGTGTACAGTAACTCAGTAAGTGTAATGCGTTAGTGTACTGTAAGTAGCGTGTTGGTGTACAGTAACTCAGTAAGTGTAATGTGTTAGTGTACTGTAAGTAGCGTGTTGGTGTACAGTAACTTAGTAAGTGTAATGTGTTAGTGTAGTGTAAGTAGTGTGTTGGTGTACAGTAACTCAGTAAGTGTAATGCGTTAGTGTACTGTAAGTAGCGTGTTGGTGTACAGTAACTCAGTAAGTGTATTGTTAGTGTACTGTAAGTAGTGTGTTGGTGTACAGTAACTCAGTAAGTGTAATGTTTTAGTGTACTGTAAGTAGTGTGTTGGTGTACAGTAACTCAGTAAGTGTAATGTGTTAGTGTGCTGTAAGTAGTGTGTTGGTGTACAGTAACTCAGTAAGTGTAATGTGTGTGTTGGTGTACGGTAACTCAGTAGGTGTAATGTGTTAGTGTACTGTAAGTAGCGTGTGGGTGAACGTAAACTCACTAGGTGTCATGTGTTAGTTTACTGTAAGTAGCTTGTTGGTGTACAGTAACTCAGTAATTTGAATGTGTAGGTGTTTGTAGTTAGTGGTGATACAGTACTCAGTAAGTGTAATGTTAGTGTACTGTAACATAGTGTTTTGGTGTACAGTGTTTTAGTGTGTAATTTGTTAGTGGTGTACTGTAAGTAGTGTGGGTGTACATAACTCAGTAAAGTGTAATGGTGTTGTGTACTGTAAGTAGTGTGTTGGTGTACAGTAACGTCAGTAAGTGGAATGTGTTAGGTATTGTAAGTAGTGTGTTGGTGTACAGTAACTCAGTAAGTGTAATGTGTTAGTGTACTGTAAAGTAGTGTGTTGGATGTACAGTAACTCATTTAAGTGTAATGTGGTTAGTGTGACTGTAAGTAGTGTGTTGGTGTAACAGTAACTCAGTAAGTGTAGTGCGTTAGTGTCCTGTAAGTAGCGTGTGTTGTGTACAGTAACTACTCAGTAAGTGTAATGTGTTAGTGTGCTGTGTAAGTGTGTGTGTGGTGTAACTCAGTAGCCTCAGTAGTGTAATGTGTGTCGGTGTAGGCAGTAACCAGTAGTGTAACTGTTTTAGTGTAACTGTTAAAGTGTGTGTCGGTGTACAGTAACTCAGTAGCTGTAATGTGTTTAGTGTGCTGTAGTAATTGTGTTTGGTCTACAGTAACTCAGTAATGTAATGTGTTTATGTGCTGTAGTTAGTTGTTGGTGTACCAGTAACTCAGTAAGTGTAATGTGTTAGTGTAGCTGTAAGTATGTGTTGGTGTACTAACTCAGTAGGTGTAGATGTGTTAGTTGTACTGTAAGTGGTGTTGTTGGTGTACAGTAACTCAGTAAGTGTAATGTGTTTAGTGTACTGTAAGTAGCACATGTTGTGTACAGTAACTCCAAGTAGTGTAATGTTTATTGTGGCTTGTAAGTAGTGTGTTGGGTGTACGTAACTCAGTAAGTGTAATGTGTTATTGTAAACTCTGTATGGTGTTGGTTACGTAAAACTCACTAAGATGTAATGCGTTAGTGTCCTGTAAGTAGCATTTAGGTGTATAGTAACTCAGTAAGTGTAATGTGTTTAGTGTACTGTAGTTTGGTTGGTGTAAGCGGTAACTCAGTAAGTGGTAATGTGTAGTTAGTGTACTGTAAGTAGTAGTGCGTTTGGTGTATCAGTAACTCGCAGTAAAGTGGTGAATGCATTAAGGGTACTGTACGTAAGTGGTGGTTGGTACAAGTAACTCAGTAAGTGCAATTTGTTTAGTGTGCTGTAAAGTAGTGTGTCTGGTGTGCGCAGTAACTCAGTAAGGTGTCACAGTGTATTCGTGATTATGTAAGTAGTGTGTTGGTACAGTAACTCAGTAAGTGTAATGTGTTAGTGTACTGTACTGTAGTGTGTTGGAGTACAGTAAAGTGCCTTACTAAGAGATTTCGTTGGGCTTGTCTTTAACAATTCACCCGTCTATCTATTTTTTATTCTATTATTCTATTATTTTGATCATTTTGCACATATCTTCTGACCATACAGTTGAAAGCAATTGTTTCTCTACCCCTCGTCCGATCACGTGTACTGTTGGTTACGTGTATGAAAATATGCACACCATTTAGTTAAGGTATGGATAACCAAGGCAAAAAATATCTCTCTGTCTGTGCACTCCCTCAACGGTCTCTACTCCCCCTCCGAGAGCTATAGGGTGGGGCCTATAAAAGTCAAATGTCGAGTCTCCTGAGCGTTGTGACTTGAGCCACAGAATCGTTTCAGCAGAACTCTGACTCTCTTGGACCAATACAACGCTACTACTCTTCGCCAAGCAAACCTGCGCAGCTACTGACAGCGCTCGTGCAACTACACTGTAAGGCAGGGTAAAGCGTGTGTGACATTTATATAGTAAATTATTGTGATGAGCTGTAGCTGGTCTCAGAGTGCTGCAGATCTTTAACCTCCTCAACAGTCTGATAGAGAAGTGTTAGTTCTATCATCAGATGAGACGGGTTAGAAGAAGCACTCTAACCCACTATTGACACCATCAGGATTGTTCTGTACGGGGAACTCAAACAATAAGTACCAAAGGTTCCAGAAAACTTCAGCAGAACCACAACAGTAGCAGCTGTAAGTACGGAATGACCTACAGAAATGCAGTGGAACCTCTTAGTACATCCAGCCTCTTCAGGTTCTGGTCAGTTAGAACTATACCAGTTGAGTTATTGCACAGCCGGGTTGGTTCAACAGTGTTTTGGCGTTCATGTGTTGGAGTTCACCCCTGATATACACTGACCGTATACACTGACCGGGCCCTGCTTCGAGTACATCACCTTATCAGCTATCCAGTATGTGGAGGTTCTACAGACTGTAGCCCATTTATTTCTCTGAATGATTGGTTCTGTGGAAAAGCGTTGCTGGCTCTAAAAGAACTCATAATAAGTATATGAGCATATGTATATATGGTTCCTCTCAAATATTACTGGTCTTGCTTTTGTGCAACTACTTTTTTTTGGAACAGCTTTAGTCAAATAGATACTAACTCCACCTTAACACAATACTTAATGGAGTTACCCGCAGTGTAACTGAGCTTATTCATCTCTAATACATACTTTAAATGTACCTTGGAGAGCAAAAGTCTTAGTTACATTACATTCCACATCAGTTCAAACCAGGTTTTACAGTGTCAAGTCATTTATGTGTAGACAGATTTAAACGATCAGATTGTGTGTCCGTTCAGTCCAGTCACTGAATGTGTGCAATTATTCAGACCAGACTCTGGTTGTTAAGGAGTCTGATGGCTTGGAGAAAGAAGCTGTTGCACAGTGTGTGTCTGTATTGTCCACTATAGTGAATCTCCTTCTATTTCCAGGGCAGCTCAGCACTGAAAGGACTCTTTGGTCTAGTCGTTGTTTCAGCTGGACATTTCTGTCAGTTCAGCCTCAGTAAGTTTCAGTCTCGTTTCTACCTGTAACCATTCCTTAAGATCCCGTGTAGCTTCATACTGTACTGACACCACCTGCCTCCACTTGTTTCCCTCTCCATAGACTTCATCATCGAGATGCATCGGTCCACTCTAGTCCTCCTGCTAGTTCTGGGTGCTGTACTTCCCACTGATGGTCATGAGTACTTTAAGAATAAACATATAAGACCCCACATGAATGCAGGCAATTGTAACACAGAAATGGAAAAAATAAGAACGGGCTCCTGTGATAGCGTCAATACTTTCATACGTGCACCTTCAGGAGCTGTAAACAGCATCTGCAATGGCGAAGGTGTAAATTTGATGGGCAACTGTTTTGAAAGCAAGACAAGCTTTACAACAGTTACATGTAAATATGTCAGTGGTGTGGCACCCGATTGTGAATACACAGCAATAACTCACAATGGCCCTATAAGAGTGTCATGTGTTGCCTATAGTCCAATGCATTATGGGTATTAAACCGGCAGCCAAAGTGAAACTAAAGCATAAGATTGATGGAAAATGTTGGTTATTAAAGATGAACCCAGTTCATGTCATTACTGTTGCTTCTTTCACAGCACTGAATACCTGCTTACACTGTACACAAATAATGTCCTGAGCAGAATGAAACTCCTTCCTGGATTGATTCCCATTTCATGTTATTTATACAGCACAACTGTTAATATAAACCGACTGTAGGAAAAAAACCCACCACCGACCTTCAGCTATTCCACTTCTTGTGGCTTTTACTAGGACTTTTAGTGGCGTTCCGGATGGGATTATGTCAGCAGGCTTTCTCCTCCATAAAAGAGTCCCACCACCAGTTTGATTATGCTGAAAGTGTCTCCTCTCTGAATGCAAAGGATCATTTCAGATTCAGGTTCCATTAACGTGTCTTATACAGCCCTCCTTCCCCTGCGCATGCATGGTACTCCGCACCGTGCGCCTCTGATCCATGTAGGTCTTGTTTGGCTCATATTCTGGCTACCACCTACTCTCCTCCTCTCTCCCACACTTCCCCAGATGAAGCGGATTTAGAACTGAGTATTAATCCTGCTTTCTTTGTGCTTTCTCTGGCTTTTTGTCTGCTGGTTTTTGGCATTATGATTTTGTCTCTGATGCTGTCTTTTTGAGGCCATGCCGGTTTTGACTCTGATAATTGGACTGCCCTTATAGAACCAGTTCATCCCAGGCAACCTCCATCAACCCCCTCTTCACATAACTGAAAGGCACATAAAGCAAATATCAATACTTAAAAAATCCAATTGAATTAAATTCAGTTGTCTGTTGGCGTTGTATACCTGGCGTGGTACCACACCAACACCAACACAAAAATCGATCAGCAACTGGTTAGCATCACCATTATAACACATTTAAGAATTAGCCTGGTTAGGCTAGAAGCATAAAGCTAATCACTGGGGAAGCTTTATTGTTAGGTGTATGCTGAAAGAGCAATAGTCCCTGGGCAGATTGAATTAAACGGCAACTGTACAGCTCTGGAAAAAAGTAAGAGCCCACCCTGACAATCATCAGTGGGTCTCTAGTTGTACAGGTTCTGGGTTTGCTTGTTGGACCAGAATTCCTCAGTTCTGTTTTATTCTACAGTACATGTTTCTCCAAAAAATCCAGATCAGATATTGTATTAGATCTGTTTATTTAGAAAAATCACCATTGACCTCGCAGATCGCCTGTTCTTTAGACACCATGTCCTTGGACACTACTCTTATGCCTCATGCATCATAACCACTTCCCTACCTTTTGGTGTCAGTTTTATGCGGACCTTTGACCTTTTCCCTGTAGCTTTATCTACACAGAACTTCAACTGTGTCCATTACGTCCTAAGGCATTACTGATTATGTTATTCCTTAAATTGGGTTACTCAAATTTATTCCCCTCACATACGGAACAGGCAGTCATGTCCCATCACTTGGGCGATTGGAGACCAATACAAAAGGCAACAACAACTCGCCAATGTCAAGTCCCAAGAATTGACACGTTTTGTTTGTCCAAATGCACCGTAAGCTTGGTTGTAAGTACTTGTGGGACACACAAACCTGCCTGCTGATGCCCTAAATTAGTGTATTCCTTTCCTCCTGCCTTAAATTGTCAATATGTTTTCAGTCAATAACTGAAGAGTAATAATATGACTATTTAAATCGCTGTCATAGTGACGCCTGCCAATCAGCGCACTTGTACTGGGGTTACCCCTCTAGACTAAGACCAAATGGTAAGACATGAGAAAAGTGCTTCATGCTGCCAGCATTAAAATAATAATCATGTTTTTGATGCAACTAATGAGTCTGTGTTGATGATTTTACTGGTGATATCACCCTTACTGGCAGAGAGACACTGTAGGACAGTCTACAGTGTAGGGGAGTTTTAAGGGAAGGGTTGTGGTTAGTGTCTAGGGAGGGGGTTTGTGAGTGTAAGGCAGAGTGGGTTTTGTGCGAGTTGGTAAGTGGGAGGGGTTGTGAGTGTGAGTGAGAGTCTTTTGTGAGTGTAATGGGAGGGGTTGTGAGTGTAAGGGAGGGGTTTTGTGAAGTGTATGGGAGGTGGAGTTGTGAGTGTAATGAAGGGGTTTGTGATGTGTAGCTGGCATGGGGGTTTGTTGAGTTGTAAGGAGAGGGGTTTTGTGAGTGGTAAGGGAGGGGGTTGTGGTGTAAGGGTGGTGGTTTGTGAGTGTAAGGGAGGGGTTTGTTGAGTGTACGGGAGTGGGTTTGTGAGTGCTATTGGGTAGGGGTTTGTGAGGGGTAAGGGAAGGGTCTGTTAGTGTAAGGGAGGGGGTTGTGAGGTGTAAGGGAATGGGGCTGTTAGTGGTAAAGGGAAGGGGTTTGTGAGTGTATGGGGAAGGGCCTGTTTAGTGTTAAGGGAGGGCGCATGTGGTGTAATGGAAGGGGTTTGGTGAGTGTAAAGGGAGGGGCTTTGTTGGAGTGTAAGTGTGAGGTGCTTGAGGGGTGCGTTTACGGGAGGGCTTTTTTGTGAGTGTAAGGGAGGGGTCTGTTAGTGTAAGAGAGGGGCTTGTGAGTGTAAGGGAGGGAGTTGTGAGTGTACGGGAGGGGGTTGTGAGTGTAAGGGAGGTCTATGAGAGTCGGCCTGGTTTCCGGCAGTCAGTACCGCTCTTCTTGAAGAGAAGCATAATAGTTGTGTAGCTCTGTTGATTACTATAGTCCTCTGGCAATGCTCCCTTTTTAAAGTCATTAAAGTCTTACTGAGTCCATGATCAGCTGCAGGTGTGGGCAATGGGTGAAGCAGGTGGATCCAGTGAGGACCTAGCAAATGTCAGAAGGCATGTGCAGTACCAGGCAGGCCCAGGAGGGGGTAGTATGTGCCACTTATTTATTTAAGTGGCACATACTACCCCCTTTCTTTATTTATCACAACTTATGACATCATAACAGTAGCAGAAGCGTTTACAGCTTTGCCTCTTTTGCGGGTGGTCCGTGGATCAAATCCCCCACAGTCTTCCCTGTAATTTGAACGAATCTGGAGGCTCGAGTACTACATGGCAGTGTAGGCAGTGTCAGGAAATGCTGGTTCAACCCGAGGAGCTGAGTTGTTAGATCTAATGAAAGGTTCTTCGCTGATTTAGACAATGAAATAACACGAAACTCTCCACTGGAATTGAACTAGGATTTGGGCTGGAATTCTGGGAATTGGCCTGGAATTACACCCCCAGCAGATGAGTCTGGGAGATGTAGGAGTTAGGAAAGGTGTTGGAAGTTAGATCTAGGAACGTTACATGTTTCACAGAACTCTGGAGGTTTTGGGGCCATACGTCCATAATTACATCTTCTTCGAGTGTTAATGAGCTATAAAACCACACAAAACTCACCAACAACGTTTTTTGTATTAATCATGTAGATTAATATTTTTTAATGCTACAGCATAAAAGCATAAAGACACACAAGGAAGTAGATATTTCACCAGTTTCTGGAGTACAGGTTTTCTCATGCAATTACATTTTCAGTACAGCTGCTTCATCCTCATCATAACCGAAAACATATTCACAATTTATTAATAACAAATATATAATATTATCAGAGTTTTTACAGTGTAACATATTGTACTTTATTAGGATATAATTTCCACATGAATTTAGACTTTAGCACTGTAAAGCATGGAGACAGAGACTCTTCTCTGGTGGAAATTAGAAGTCTAAAGAAAGAAGAAAGAAAGTCTACAGCATTTATACGGTTCATAAAGAGTACACACACACACACACACACACAGTTACAGAGCTAAAACCATCCAGTCTAACTAAAGCACTGATCCCTAATGGAGATGAATATCCAACACTCAAGCAGAATAAAGTGATCCGTTTCTATTCCAGAGCTCCGGAGATGGTTTTGTGTGTGTGTGTAGAATATATGAGCTGAGTTATGGTTTACAGGGTGTACCGGTTATTGTCTTCGTGACCTGTCCATGAAAGTGTACTGGAAGACACTGGTTTTCAACATTTTCACAATCCACAACCACATAAAAGTTGTCAGGCTTCACCTTTACCTTGCAGTTCTTTTTGTCTTTGATTTCAACCACATAAACTTTGAAGGTATTCTCGCTGAATCACATATTGCCATCACTGTTGCCATCAGCCTTCACCATTTATTTTCATAGCCTTAACGACCGCGTTACAGGATCTTCTGCACCTTCAGACTAGATCTTCCGCTAGAGCGTTCTAAGCGTTCAAAGAAAGTCTGCAGGTTGTTTGGGGTTTCTCTTTCGCAGAGTGTTTTATTATTGAATTTGGTATTTTTTAGGTAATCTTCCCATTTTTTTTCTGAATTAACGTTGAAACCCTTTGACAGAATGTGCTTTTTTGAAAAGTTGATGTAGCCAAACTTTTTGCTGTCTCCTTTACAGCGTTCGGCAGAGCCAAGAGCCAGAGCTGAGAGGAACAGCAGGAGAACAGAAAACTTCATCCTGAAAGAGAAAGAGAGCGAGTGAGACACATCCTATCATTAACTGGTCCCACTAACACTTCATTACAGTCTGCCTGTCCCGAAGTCCACTGTTATGGTCTGTGGTTTTGCGTCAATTCTCACTAACGTGACGTTTTTCTGAATTCATCAATAGTGCACGAGCGCTCATTAAGACCACTAAGACATAAAGATCTTTGTGGGACTGTAAGCTGCAAAATGTATAAAGGGTCTTTCCCGATTGGTCTACATGAGCATGTATGAACCAGAGTTTATCCCTCTACGTACTGATACGTGATAAAAAAACATACCTTGAATTGAAGGACTTGAATATTCTAGAGCATAACCTTAATTGCATGGATTAGTTCAGGTATATACAATAAACAGTCATATAATACAGTGGTCTTTTCATGGGTATGTGCACAATTTATATTCGTGCATAAAATACATTCATACTTAAAGGGTCAGTAGTAGGTCAGTAGTTATATATAATATATAATAAATACTATTTTCATTTCCTACTAGGTGCTGGATGGCAGAAAGAGTTAGGGGGTAGGTAGCATCGTTTCTCAACAACAAAGCATTTTAAAGACACTATTGCAATGCAGGTGATAATAGTGCTCCTAAAGCACAGCCATCATTTGGGCATGTAGAGGATGAAGTTAACCCAAATGCATGTAACGATATTCTAACCGACTAAAACAGACACCTTAATTTAGTCACCGACTTTGTGGGCAAGCCAATGGTGGGTTATGCAAAACATGCCGAACCACTCAAGTGGCAGGCTGAAAATCACACAGAAGCGAGTACTCCGTAATGTGGTTCTCTTCTCTCACAATATTAACCAACAGTGGAATGAACTGAAGATGAAAATCTTAAGTCTTTAAATCCCTTACTGACCAAAGGGAACACAGTTTAATTCAACTGTTGTAAAGCAGTGGCTAAGAGACTAGGCTAGCTAACGAGGCTAAGATGGCCCGTAAATGTTTACCTTAGTGCATACAGTGGATGATTCGTGGCAGCACACAAGAAAGTGTATTTCTCTAAATTCCCCTTCATAACACCCTAATAGTCTTTCTCCGTTTATATTCTACCATAGATTAAGAAGGAGTAACTGATGCTAAACTCTTGCTACGGTACATAGCCTGGTTTCAGCTATGTATGTCAATGTAAGGAAAACATTATTTGAGGCTGAGCTAACTTGGTGCTCTCTGAAACATCTGATGGGTAACTATTACTAAGTAAACGAAAGTAATTATTCATCACATTTGCTAGCCCCCTCCCTTTTTTGTAAAAGGTGGTTCTGACCCTAATTAAGGTAATTACACCTAATTAAAAGTTACCTGGGGTTGGAAGATTTGCAGAGGTGTTTGGTGAGTCTTGCACCTGGATTGTTCACGTTAGGGAAGATCGGCTGAATGGGCGTTGTTCCAAGAAGAGCGTTGAAACCTTTACCAGGCTCAATAATCAAATCCTGTGACCTAACACCCACTTCTTATAGGCCCCCTGTCTCGAAAGCGTCCATTGCCTGCAACTCAGATGAAGAGATAAAAGAGGCCTTTTTTTTCTTTAAACTTTCTCAAAGACAGACACAGTACAGTTGTGAGTGGGAGGAAACACCTCCAAAAAAAAAACCACCATCATCATGAACACAGAAGTTTTCCCATGTTGTGTGTTGGTCCCCCCCCCCCCCTCCCCTTTTTTTGTTGTTCACCCTATTGACCCACTACTGGGCTGTGGCCACGATAACGAACTCAAACCAATTAATTAGGCTTGGCGGACGACAAAACAGTAATGGGCCTCAATCAGCAACGACGAACTCGGCCTACAGAGAGCACAGGTGAAACCAACTCGTTGCCTGGTGCGAAACACAGTAACAACCTGTCACTGAACCTCCGACAATACGAGAGAAATGACCTGTCGACCTTCAGGAGGAACACCACTGTGCATACTCCCACTCACGATCCGCCGCAACACTGTTGGAGTCCCTTGATAGTAGCACCAAGTTTTTCTGGGGGTGCACATTGCGGACGACCTGACGGTCGGTACCTTCCGGGATAACTTCACACACACCTCCTCTTGCCAAGAGGGCACAGCAGTCTGCTCTTCACTTCCTAACGAAGGATGACTAAGAGCACTACCTTCAACCCTCACACATCCTCAACATTCTACAGAACAACAATGGAGAGCATCCCGACCCAGCAAGCCTCACAAGTCTGGTACGGCAGCTGCAGCAGCCCTCAAGACTCAGAGATCCAACTCCACAAGCCATGTGGTGAGGACAGCAGAGGGAACTCATTCAGGACCTCACCATCCACCCGTTACAAGATCCTGTACTCTTCAAAGGGACTTCACGATGGCGGGCAGTAGCAGTCCAATCATAGATGGTACATAGCGATCCCACCCCATTTCGAGCCAGCTCTATGCTCATGGACTGTTCAGGCAGACTGCTGCCCTCTGGCAAACGCTGGTCCCACAAGTATGGGCAGTGCAGGACTGCCAGACTCAGCCAAAGCTTCTTTCGCATGTTAGGGCCCTGGCTCAACCCTGTTTGAACATGCAGGGCTCTATGCTTCAAGTCAGGGAACGTTTGTTAACTGTCTACTTGCGATACACACTACCAAACTAACATGCTACCCAATCGGGCGTCATCCATTCCCTCGTATCAGGAACTGTACTCGAATCGCTGGGGGTGGTGTGGTCCCGGCGCCTCCCCATAGGCCCACAAACTACTGCGTAAGCTAATAACTACTCATACCCATGTGGCAGTATCAGACACTGTACTTCCACTGTGGTGCATCCCCCCCTCATGTGGTCCCCCATAGGCCCGAGCCCCCCTCACAAACTAAACTTAACTACTCTAAACTCTGATCTACCCCATGGCATAGCATTGTAACCTGTAACTCATGTGGTCCCCCACATAGGCCCACAAACTACTCCTAGACCACTGCATCTACCCAATGCTATAGACCTTGTACTCAGGTGGGTCCTCCATAGGCCGCACAAACTACTCTAACTAACTACTACTAAAAGAACTACTCTATCCATGCATTCAGACCTGTACTCATGTGGTCCCCCCCATAGGCCCACAAAGCTATCTCTAACCCCTGCATATCAGACTACTGTGCTCACGTGGCGCTTTCCGTCGCATAGGTGCGCTGACACAAAACTACTCAACCCATGCAGTATCAAAGACACTGGTTACTCGCACACGATGGTCCTCCACATAGTCGCCACCAAACTACTCTACCCAGTGCGCGTTGCAGAAACTGTTAACTCATGTCTGGAGTCCTCCATAGGCCCACAAACTACTGAACCCATGAATATCAGATTTATTTTATAAATAGTTTATTATAATCAAGCTCTTTATCACTTTCCAGAGTCGAGTTTACAGCTACAGTGTTATGTTTACATTATATGTTACCGTGTGCAATAATATTATTACTTGGAAACATGGTAATATTTTTCTATACAAAGGGTAACATTTCTCTAAGCATAATGTATACTTTCCTATTTGTTATTCCTCCCCCCTTCTATATTTCATTAATTTGCTTGGTGATGAAATTCCCTGTGCCTGCCCTTAAGTACCCTATAACCTGCCTGGCAGCGGTGTGTTGTCATCGTAGGTGCTCACTAAGTATGTCTCGTGTGTTTGGCACTATGTTTACATATTTGCATCAACATGAGTTTTGTGGTAGAAACGGCAGTCCTCGTTCAAGCTCATGGCAGTCTCTGTTTGTACAGTCCCTGAGAATCAGAGTAAAGTTCACTTTGACTTTGGCCTCCTTCAAGCCTGACTGATGTGTGGTGGACAGACAGACATACAGACAGACAGACAGACAGACAGACAGACAGATAGATAGATAGATAGATAGATAGATAGATAGATAGATAGATAGATAGATAGATAGATAGATAGATAGATAGATACTGATAATTTGTGTACAATGGGGTGATAAAGCTGCCCTGACTACCTGACCTGGGCTACCACTGTGGGCCATGTGCTCTCGTCCAGAGACAAACCGTGTGACCATGATCTGAAAACAGGTCATGTGTTCTCTCCGTTGTACTGTGGTTTTGTAGAGTTAAAGGTGAAGAGATAAGAATGGCTTCTTAACTCTGGTTTCTATCAGCTGTGGTAAAGGTGTGATGGATAGATGGATAGATAAATAGACTGTGTTTGACGTAGAAGAGACCGCATGCTCTGCAGCGTTCTCATGCAGTGTGACTAAACACAAAGTTAAACCACAATCAATGAAGACAAACTCAGACAAAGGTCGATTATTTACTGTCACTCTCTCATTAACATGAAGAACTATAAAATTCAGCTATGCGCCAGGCAGATATATTACCTCGCGCCATACATGGATGTGGGTCTGCGTTATGCTGGCCCAATCGGGTAATCGCTCTTCATCCCTCTGAATGCCTC
>JAMWET010007110.1:5000-7500 GCA_024036415.1 Prochilodus magdalenae
CTCGTCTTTTCGTCAGGTGTTGTTTTTCCATCATCATTTAGAGGCTAAAAGGAGTTAAAGGTTTCAGCGAGTCAGTCGAGTAAATCCTTTGACGTGGTAGTAACTTCAGGCTCCTGCAGATGGCGCTGCATGAGGACGATGGGGCTATACATACCTGTGGGGTGTGAGTGATGGGATCCATAGATCGGGAAGAGGTGGTACAGTGCGGGGAATGTCTCGTTCCATGTGTGGAAAACGCTCCAGAGCAGATGTTAATGATTGAGTGACTGCATGTGGGCGTGGCCAAGGACCATAGTGTGAAGAAAGACCTGAATCTGCAGGTGTATGGAAGCAGCGTACGGTCATACGGGTCTACCAGCAGTGGGAAAATCCCAGTCTACAGGGAATTCCTCTTGGGTATTGTGCCAGGGAAGACATCCACCAAATCTGACCCCAACTAACCGTTACCACGACTGTCCTTAACACCACGTCTCCGTCACCAAAGACTGCAGTGGTGTCGTACCAGACTGTCATGGAGTGACTCAGAATGGCAGCGGGTCATCTTCAGTGACGAGTCCCGCTTTAGTCTTGGTGGAGACGCCCAACGAACCCGTTTGTGGAGGCACCGTGGTCAGCACCACGATCAACGGTTTGTCGTCACACGTCCAGAAGGCCTGGTGTACCTCCACCTCCACCCTACCGCACCATCTGCAGGAACTGTGTGAGGATGTTGAAGCTGCATGGGATGGATTATCACAGGACACCATTAGGAACCTCTACAGCTCCATACCGAGACGTCTGGTGTGTTGGGTTAGCAAACACGGCGGCCCGACGCCATACTGAGAGACAGACTTCTGTATGTGTAGCTCAATAAATATTGATCATATTAGTTATTGATCCTGGTCACCTTTATCTTCCTTCCCAACACCACTGCACCCCCACACCTCCTTCTGGGTGCAGCTGTTAGACTGTTTAAACCAGGTCGTTCCTGTTCAGTAATTATCACCTCCAGTACAGACTAATCCAGGTCATAATGAGTAGAGCTTCATGCAGACCACTGAGAAGATCTAACTTGGGATTTACTGAACACCTAACGCCGGTACGTACGTGCGTCTGCGGGGTCACTGGGTTGATGTCTGCGTATCAAGCTGTCTGAGTCCTCTGAATAGTGTATCGATCGGATATTGACGAGACCAACTGAGAGAAGAGCCTCATAAAGGGAGGGGTGTGAACAAGAGAGAAGGAGAGGAGAGAGAGTGAGCGCAAGAGAGAGAGAAGTGCATGAAGACTGTTCAGGTCAGTGGAGTGTGTTTACCCTGGGATTAGAATGCCTTTGAAAAATTGAATTTGCCAAGAATGCCAAGGCCGTAATCCGTATCTGAACCGAGTCCCTCCTTTCCCCTCATCTGTTACAGCTCAGCTGGCATGCTCTCTCTCTCCTTACTCCGTACTTTCCATCCATCTTCCACCACCCTCATTTTTGCCTCCTCTGTTTCTATTGATTCCCCCATTCCATTTTTCTTTTTCCCATTTTCCTTCGTCATTCCCCCCTCTCTCAATTTAGATCCATCCTCCATCTGGTTTGAGCGTCGCTGAAGGGCCACGGTAAGGGAGATCGCACACGCCATGAGTCACCTTAAGTGTGTGAAGTCAAGTACCAGCATCTTAGCAGCTCATTTGCATGTCATTTACATAAAACACGTGTTAACCCTACGTCGGTAAAGTGACCTGCCATTTCTTTGGGGAGCATACGATGTGTAGCGGCAAGCAGCAAGCGAACCGGAGACAAAGCGGCAAGCGGCTAATTCTTGTGCTAGTCAACTTGTGCTAGTGTGAACGTAGAGTAATTCGTTCAGCTGTCTCAGGAGGTGTGATGTGGTAGGGCGAGGTCTACCCCATCACCAATGAAGGCCATCCCTCGTAACATAACATATGTGTGTGTGTGTGTATGGATGTACTTACCTGTGTCTACCTGTGAAGGGGGAATTGGTAAAAGGGCGACAGCAGGGAGACCGACGTACCTTATCCGTATCGGGAGGATCCACCGGTGGGGAGAAAGGGGGGAGATCTATTCCACATCTAATATCCTGTGGGATAAAAGAGATCATGCAGAGGCGATATGTTAATGGGCCCAGTATACCGGTAACTGTTTGGCCTAGGTTGTTTGTATTAGCTTCGTTTGTATTTGGAGATGTGGACCTGCCCTGCTCTAACCCATTTCAGCCACTGCTGAGAGGCAGCTTCCTTGTGCTGCATCTTACTCTACCCAAGATGTTACATGACCTTTGGATGGCATTTGTACCTTTTAGTGTGGATTAGCTGGGAACATGGTGTATGTGACCCTGTGCAAGGACAGATTAGCACGTTTTAATCCCCGTTGTCTCTGTTTTGCCTGTGCTTATGACTTAAGACAGGAAAGAATTTGTGATAACATGTTCGCTGTTGAGTAAATATGGCTTATCGGGTTTTCAGTGTTGTATATTCAAGGCTGGACGGACTAACCTCATGATTCAGGAGGGGA
>JAMWET010007110.1:15000-32500 GCA_024036415.1 Prochilodus magdalenae
ATCACTGTTCCTTCATCCCTTCATTCCTTTATCCATCACCAACGCTGTTCCTTCATCCCCTCATTCCTTTATCCATCACCAACACTGTTCCTTCATCCCTTCATTCCTTTATCCTTCACCAACGCTGTTCCTTCATCCCTTCATTCCTTTATCCATCACCAACACTGTTCCTTCATCCCTTCATTACTTTATCCATCACCAACACTGTTCCTTCATCCCTTCATTACTTTATCCATCACCATCACTGTTCCTTCATCCCTTCATTCCTTTATCCATCACCAACGCTGTTCCTTCATCCCCTCATTCCTTTATCCATCACCAACACTGTTCCTTCATTCCTTTATCCATCACCAACACTGTTCCTTCATCCCTTCATTCCTTTATCCATCACCAACACTGTTCCTTCATCCCTTCATTCCTTTATCCATCACCAACACTGTTCCTTCATCCTTTCATTCCTTTATCCATCACCAACACTGTTCTTTCGTCCCTTCATTCCTTTATCCATCACCAACACTGTTCCGTCATCCCTTTATTCCTTTATCCATCACCAACACTGTTCCTTCATTCCTTTATTTGTACACCAGTATTGTTCCTTTATCCGTTTATTCCCTTATCCATCACCAACTTTGTACACCAGCATTGTGTCTGGTAGTTCAGACTTAGGCTTATACGCATTTCGCCATCTCTGGAAGCTTTAAATGAAGAAGCGTTACTGATCTAGTCAGTTCAACCTCGTCATAATCTAAGATAAGCAAATTAGCTTCACACATCACACTTTCTCATATTTAACAACCAGTGGACATCTGAACTCTATTCTCCACCAGAGGGCAGTGTATATAGTCTGTGGCAGGCTTTGTTTGAATGCAATCGATGGAATATGGAAAGAAACCACCGAAGCTTTCTAAAGACGGGAGCTGCGACTGTAGAGTTTAACGTACAGGAAAAACGTTCAGTATGATTCAGGTGATGTGTACCATGCTTGGTATTAGCTAAACAACTTTTACAACTAAGGTTTTGCTGTTGTCCGAACCGTAACCTCCAAAATGGTAACTTTACAGGAGAAAGGAAAAACATACCTGACTTTAATGTTGGTCAATGGAACCAGACGTTTTTCCAAATCTCTGTGGGCCATTTCTTTTGGTCTATTCATCATGGAATTGGCACATCATGTGAAGGGCAGCAGGTACTTTCCAATGTGGTGAAAAGTTGAAAACCGACTAATTTGTGATATAGCACAGTCATAGTAAGATAAGGGTGGTGCATTTTTGGGTCCTCCTGATGTAGCCTGATGTAGCCGAGCCCTATGTTGTTTCTTTAATAGAAGCTATGGTCCTTTTCCCCGTTGCCTCCATCCTGATCCTCGGTAGGCCTACACACTGCACAGCACAGCAACAGTACGTTCAATTAAACGTAGCGGTGCTCGAGCTTACGTGGCTACGTGGTCCGGCGGTCCGTGTGCTGAAGTATGTAGCGAAGTATACAGACCCCCTTTCTAATTAGTGAATTCAGCTACATCAAGGTCACCCATTGTTGGCACAAGTGTTCGATTGTCATGCAGCAGCTTTTATACGCCCCATAGAAAAGCTTTGACCGATGCAGCTGGGACGCTCTGGAGCAGCTGCACATGAGGTCACCGTGCCCAATGCCAGGCATCAGCTACAGGCATATAAAGCCCCCCAGCATTGGGACTGTGTAGCAGAGGGGCCGTGTTCTCTGGTGTGATGGAGCGCCAATCCAATATGTTTGGGATGAGTTGGGGTGGAATGCTTTCCAGAAGCCCTTATAGAGGCTGTTGCCCCCATAAAGAGGGGGGAGCCCACCCCCAGGACTCAACTGATCACCAGTATAACTGGCAGACTGCTTATTCACCAATGCACACGTACATGCAACGTGTATTTGACCCATAACTACAGCCACCTTGTCGACACACGACTCCAAGCATGGAGGAGTCCCTGTATCGGGGGGCCGGGTCCCGTGCTGCTGCCTGAGTCTGCTGTTAGTGTACAATTAGAGCAGGTGCTGATGAGGTCGTGTGTTGGGTCAGCCAGTGTACAACAATAGGCAACTGACTGCTCAGCACGGGATCATGTGCTAGAACCCAAAATGTCCCAACCCCTCTCAGTAAGGAGAACCGAGAAGGAGGGAGGAGAGGGAAAGAGCTGGAGATATGGTAAGGGAAAGAGGGAGGTGGAGCAGCATTAGGTGGGGGAATACCATTGGATACCTTTGGAAATAGATGGTGGGTGGGTGGGTTGGTTTGGAGGGAGGTGGGGGGGTTTGGTTCGCCCTAGGGGTTGCGAAAGAGTGCAGAAGTGACGAGCGTTCCGGCCTTTTCCTCGTATGGAAAGCCGCCCTTTCAGCTCGGCTGCGAAAGAGGGATTATGGCGAGGTGAAGGAGAAGAAAGCACCCTGCATTCTTTCTTCACACCTCTTGCATTCATCCGTCAGGACGCTTCGATTTGGCCCCCCGTCTCCCGTGTTGGGAAGGGGGTGGGGTGCCCGCACGCCCTTTTAGGAAAGAGCACGTAGACGCTACTTTGCTTTCTTTTCATTAACCCTGGACGTGGACCTTCGGCGCTGATCCGGGAACGGCTTCTCCTGCCCAGATCTCCATCCAAGCCATTACAGGAGACAGCTTGAAGCGGATCTGGGGAGCGCCTGCAAACGGCACTAAAGCCTGAACCGTCTGACACTTCCAATGACCTTTGACCTGTCTGAATATGAAAGGTATGCAGGCTGTGGTAATGAGATGCTTGGGCCGTGTCTCAGCTGGTGCTCCGGGGCTTCTGCAGATGCTTCGCACCTCCATGGCTTTGTAGGTGCTGTCAGTGCGTTCGTCAATCAGCGCAGCCCTAACAAGGTGAGGGGTCCTTGGCACTCGCTCTGAAGACCCTATATGCTTGTTTTTCTTCTTCCGCACTTTGTTTCAATTCAGCGGGCAATTAGGAAGCTCTCAGTGAGCAGAACAATATGGCGCTGTTGGTGAGATCCCCAGAAACCCCCACCTTGTTGCTCCTCCTGGCTCGCGTACAGTTAGCGACGGTAGCCCGTCTGTTGATGCATCTGTGTCAGCCGTCTTCTAGACCTTCATCAATGGACGGTTTCTGGCCTCAGAGCCTCTCCTGCCTGGATATTCTTGGGTGGTGGACTGTTCTCCCAGCAAGACTGCTGTCGCTGCTATGTTGAGAAACCACTCAAATAATATCCCATCAGTAGCAGTTAGGTCAGATAAAGGTCTCGGTGAGCGAGCGCCTGAAATCAGCATCTATATCAAACCCATAGTCTTTAAAGGCTTGAGCTCTAATTCAGCCAGTGGCATCAAGCTCACAGAGTCTAAATCACTTCAGTAGGTGGTCTGAGATGTATTTGAGCTAGATGCTACAGTGGTTTAGATGTCTTCGTCTCTCCAAAACACATTCGACCATGAAAACCCATCCCAGTACAGCCAAAACTAAACCCAGTACAGCCAAAACTAAACCCAGTACAGCCAAAATGCCTCTTACTACAACCCAAACCTATCCCAGTACAATCCAAACGCCTCCCAGTACAGCTGAAAACACTACCAATACACTCCAAACCTATCCCAGTTAACCCAAAACTGCTCCCAGTACAACCAAAACTGCTCCCAGTACAGCCAAAACTCCCAGTACAGCTTAAAAACACTACCAATACACTCCAAACCTATCCCAGTACAACCCAAACCTATCCCAGTACAATCCAAACACCTCCCAGTACAGCTTAAAAACACTACCAATACACTCCAAACCTATCCCGGTATAACCAAAACTGCTCCCAGTACATTTCCTAGTACAACCTAAATCTATCCCAGTTAACCCAAAACTGCTCCAAGTACAACCCAAACGTCTCCCAGTACAACCCAAACGTCTCCCAGTACAACCCAAACGTCTCCCAGTACAACCAAAACTGCTCCCAGTACAATCCAAACCTATCCCAGTACAACCCAAACGCCTCCCAGTACAGCTTAAAAACACTACCAATACACTCCAAACCTATCCCAGTATAACCAAAACTGCTCCCAGTACAGCCAAAACTCCTAGTACAACCCGAAGCTATCCAGTACAACCCAAACCTATCCCAGTACAGCTTAAAAACACAACCAATATACTCCAAACCTATCCCAGTTAACCCAAAACGTCTCCCAGTTAACCCAAAACTGCTTCCAGTACAACCAAAACTGCTCCCAGTACAACCAAAACTGCTCCCAGTACAGCCAAAACTCGCAGTACAACCCAAACGCCTCCCAGTACAGCTTAAAAACACTACCAATACACTCCAAACCTATCCCAGTGGATGTAGACACAAAACCTCTGCGGTAGTGTGTACACTGGGCCCTCGGCCTGTAAAGGCTTGAGGCCTAATACTGCCAGTGGCATCGGGTTCACGGAGTGTGAGCGACATGTGTGTGAGGAATTTCAGGATTTAAAATTGGATTGGACTCGGCCACAGACAGGGATAGATGAGTTATTGTGGACTCTTTCTCCCTCGCTGTACCCGCCACCGTCACGTGCGCTGGACTTACTCAGTGGGCCGACACATGACTTGGCTGTTCCTGCATGCCATTCAGTCGTGAAGTGGTTTTGGGATGACACAACCTCTTCCATAACTGAACTGAAGTTGTGCTGTTACTGAGATTTAGAGTTCTAGGACTGAACTGAATGTTCCTCGGCCATTCCTGTTGCATTCCTGAGCTACCATGTTCTTATTGTTGTCGTTCTGTATATGCCTTGCATTGTGATTGGCCCATCAGTTTGGAAGGTTCTGCTGAATCGAACCCTGGCACAGCTGCTGGTGTGGTTTGTTGGAACTATGCTATTTGAACCCTGGGTGCCTGCAAAATTAGGGGTCTGAGACCCCCTGAGGAAGAAGCTCCAAGAGGACTCGGGTGTAGTTCCTTTGAAGTAAGAATGTAATAGAACCCATAGACATTAATATAGATTGCTTCTTTGATGTCAAATGACTGGTCCCAGTACAACCAAAAACGGTCCCAGTACAACCCCATCCCTCCCTTTGTAGCCCGAATGCCTTCCATTATAATCTAAACCCCTCCCACTACAACTAACACCCATCCCTTTCCTAGTACAGCCAGACGCCCTCCCAATACAACCCAAACATCTTCCAATACCATCCAAACCCCACCCAGTACAGCCCAAACCCCTCCCCCGCTACAACTAAAACCCCTATCGCTCAGTACAACCCAAACTCCAAAATCCAAACCCCTTCCAGTACAATCCAAACCCCTCCCAGTACAACCCAAACCCCTCCCAATACAACCCAAACCCCTCCCAATACAACCCAAACATCTCCCAGTACCATCCAAACTCCTCCCAGTACAGCCTAAACCCCTCCCCCACTACAACTAAAACCCCTATCGCTCAGTACAACCCAAACTCCAAAATCCAAACCCCTTCCAGTACAATCCAAACCCCTCCCAGTACAACCCAAACCCCTCCCAATACAACCCAAACATCTCCCAGTACCATCCAAACTCCTCCCAGTACAGCCTAAACCCCTCCCCCACTACAACTAAAACCCCTATCGCTCAGTACAACCCAAACTCCAAAATCCAAACCCCTTCCAGTACAATCCAAACCCCTCCCAATACAACCCAAACATCTCCCAGTACCATCCAAACTCCTCCCAGTACAGCCTAAACCCCTCCCCCACTACAACTAAAACCCCTATCGCTCAGTACAACCCAAACTCCAAAATCCAAACCCCTCCCAGTACAGCCCAAACCCCTCCCAGTACCATCCAAACTCCACCCACTACAACTAAAACCCCTCTCTCTCAGTACAGCCCAAAATCCAAACCCCTCCCAGTACAGCCCAAACCCCTCCCCCGCTACAACTAAAACCCCTCTCTCTCGGTACAACCCAAACTCCAAAATCCAAACCCCTTCCAGTACAGCCCAAACCCCTCCCAGTACAACCCAAACCCCTCCCAATACAACCCAAACATCTCCCAGTACCATACAAACTCCTCCCAGTACAGGCCCACACCCTCCCATTATAAAGCAATCTACTGCTAGTACCATCCAAACCCTTCCCAGTACAGCCTAAACCCCTCTCTCTCAGTACACCCCAAACTCCAAAATCCAAACCCGTCCCAGTACAGCCCAACCCCTCCCCCACTACAACTAAAACCCCTCTCTCAGTACAACCCAAACTCCACAATCTAAACCCCTCCCAGTACAGCCCAAACCCCTCCCTCGCTACAACTAAAACCCCTCTCTCTCAGTACACCCCAAACTCCAAAATCCAAACCCCTCCCAGTACAATCCAAACCCCTTCCAGTACAATCCAATCCCCTCCCAGTACCATCCAAACTCCTCCCAGTACAGGCCAACACCCTCCCATTATAAAGCAATCTACTGCTAGTACCATCCAAACCCCTCCCAGTACAGACAAAACTGCTCATGGTAAATCCCAACCCCTCCCAACACACCCCAAATCCCTTTCAGTTTTCCGATGGAGTCTTTGCTCCTCTCAGTCGTTCCTCCTCATGCCCATGGACAATTTGTACATATGAAGCACCTCCAGGATTAGCCCTGTAACTCACTCACTCACTCACTCACTCACTCACATTTAGCAGGCTATTAGTTCTCCACAGGTTCCCTCAGTTGTTCTACCCCAGGCTCTTCAGGCATTGCACCCTGTGAATCTAGGTCTGGCATTGGCCGAAAAGGGCCCTTAGAGGTTCTTCCTGCTCTTCTTTGAGTCGTGGTTCTTCTCATTGGTTCTTCCTCATGCTCTTACGGAGGTTCTCCATGTTGGTGTTGGTTAGTTTCAGTGGTTCCACTTTACACATTTAGGGAGTTAATCTTTTTGAGTCTTGGTGCCACTTGGTGTTTCATCGGTTGCCCCCTTAGCCTAGCCATTAGGTTTTGTCTCAGAGCTTAATACTAATTATAATATAATATAATAATACTAATTAATTCTAATTAATAGATCTGAGAAATGATGTCCTCGTATGATAGGCAGATGCTTGACTGGTCGAGCTCCAGTGTTTCTCTGACTCGACGCCTGTAACCCCTATGACTCTATCCTCGTGCGCTGTGGTCAGTCGTCTCATGACACAATGACTCCATTACCCAGAATGCATTGTCTTAGATACACTGAGGCGATTGTATGAGAAACACAGCACACAGGAGTGTTGTGTTTGGGGCGTTGCAGCTCAGTTTCAGAGGGGAGAAAGGAGAAGTGTGACATCACTCCATTGTCCTAGATTAGAAGTTTGACCTCACTTCTCGCTTTCTATATTAGGAATATAGCATCACGGCTTGAGGCTAATATTAGGTGTACGAGGCGGTTCCTCTGGGCAGCAGAGCGGATTAACTTTGCCCTTTACTTCAGCTTTCCTTTAGCTACAGATGTGCTCCCGTCAACACTTACTATATTATCGCCGGAGTTTCAACACGTAGGCTATACCTGAGCTCACTGGCCTTATTAGTGGACTCACCTGTCTATATGCACCCAGAAGGAGGTGTGGGAGTGCGGTGAAGTTGGGAAGGAGGATAAAGGTGACCAGGATCAATAACTGCTGATAAATTTAGACTGATATGATCAATATTTATCGAGCTACACATACAGAAGTCTGTCTCTCAGTATGGCGTTGGGCTGCCGTGTTGCTAACCCAACACGCCAGACGTCTCGGTATGGAGCTGTAGAGGTTCCTAATGGTGTCCTGTGATAATCCATCCCATGCAGCTTGAACATCCTTACACAGTTCCTGCAGATGGTGCGGTAGGGGTGGAGGTGGAGTGACACCAGGCCCTCTGGACGTGTGACGACAAGCCGTTCATCTTGGTGCTGACCACGGTGCCTCCACACACGGATTCGTTGGGCGTCTCCACCAAGACTAAAGCGTGACTCGTCACTGAAGATGACCCGCTGCCATTCTGAGTCACTCCATGACAGTCTGGTACGACACCACTGCAGTCTTTGGTGACGGTGACGTGGTGTTAAGGACAGTCGTGGTAACGGTCTGTGTGCATGTAGTCCTGCGTGGTGCAGCCGTCTGCCAATGGTGCTGCACTAACAGGACGACTCATGGAGGGTTAACAGTTTAACTACCAGTGTTAACTGTATACTACGGGACTAACTGATTATATATCTCTATGGCCTTACAGTGTTGGGCTAGCCTCCTTTGCGGCGGCCACCTGTGCTCTGTTCCATCAAGCGTCCTTCCATTTCCACTGTGAAGGGGAACTATATGAGATAATACCAACTTATCTCGCTAGCCTTCTGGCAGTAACGTAGCCTCTCTTTCTCCCTATCTCTCTCCGGTGTGCGCTGTTAGCATTGCTAACGGTGTTTTGGCATCTTCTTGGCTCTGACAGCTCCTGCCTCCAGCTGCTAACTCTCTTCTTCTCTTCTTAGCAGTCAGTGCGGGTAACCGTTCCTCAAGGAAACAGCATTTCCCACAGCACACACGCATACATGCTGTGTCCCAAATTGAGCACTTCCGCAGTGCACTAGTCGCTTCACGCTGCTCAATTAAACAGGAAAAACATCCTGTTATAAAGCTCACTGGGCAAAAACATGAGTCACTCTGGGCGTTTAAGGGGGTAGGAACTTCAGGCTCCTGCAGATGGTGCTGCTGTACGAGGATGATGAGGCTGTACATACCTGTGGGGTGTGAGTGACGGGATCCATAGATTGGGAAGAGGTGCTACAGTGCAGGGAATGTCTCGTTCCATGTGTGGTAAACGCTCCAGAGCAGATGTTAATGATTGGCTAAAAGGAGGGACTGCATGTGGGCGTGGCCAAAGACCATAGTGTGAAGGAAGCAGCTGAATCTGCAGGTGTGTGGAAGCGTACGGTCATACGGGTCTACCAGCAGTGGATAAAATCCCAGTCCACAGGGAATTCTACTCGGAACTGGGCCAGGGAAGGCATCCACCAAATCTGGACCAACTGACCAATTCTTTGATGTAGGAGTGCCTGAACATTGATGTGTCCTACATCCAGAAACTTGACTTTGAAGGCTCTTCAAGCTTGAGGCCAACTAGCCGCTGATCATGTGATTATGACACTGGCAATATGGGCACCTGAGAGAAGACAGCGGGTGAGGAGCCTGCTTATTTTGGGGTCCATGTCTTCAGTTTCTTGAAGGCTAGCAATGTGGCTTGAGTTGATCTCCAGACTGCTATTGTAGGCAGGCATCTCAGCAAGGTTGCTTAAGGTGTACCTAAGCCTGATACATACTTATGAGATTCCA
This sequence comes from Prochilodus magdalenae, assembly GCA_024036415.1. Taxonomy (NCBI): domain Eukaryota; kingdom Metazoa; phylum Chordata; class Actinopteri; order Characiformes; family Prochilodontidae; genus Prochilodus; species Prochilodus magdalenae. The sequence continues at coordinate 24,244 of JAMWET010007110.1, forward strand.
GGGTTTGTGTTTTGGGGTTCCCTGAAGACTAGCAGTGCGATCCAGGACTTATTGGAAACGGTACCTCACACTCTGCTCCTGACCTGTGGATTTTGGCATTGCTCTAATATTTCTCAGATCAGAAATTGAAGGTCATCATCTTTGGCTTCCTGAAGACCACACAAAGGAATGTCACGTATGTTTAGAGAGGGAACGTAGCGCCCTATAATCCTGTAAAGGTTGAAGATGGTAACTCCTATTTCTACCACCCTGACCTCTGGACCTGTAGGCAAGCGTCTCAACAAGTCTGATGAATATTTGAAAGGTCCCAGGGTCAGTTTCTCCAGCCTCCTGAAGACTAGCAATGTGACTCAGGGCTTGTTGGAAAGAGTACCACGCACTCCCGTGGAGTTTGGCACTGTTCTAAAGTTTCCCTGCTGATCTATAGCGCTTCAAAGATCAGATATGGAAGGTCATCATCTTTGGATCCTTGAGGACTAGATAAAAAGTCATGTATGGTTGGAGAGGGAATGCAACTGGAGAGGCAGCATAACTAGCTAATTCTGTAAAGCTTGGTTACTCAAGTTTTCCCACTAGAGTTAATCTAGACCACTAGCGAGATTCCAAGGTCCGTATCTACAGTTCCCTGAAAGCTAGGAATGTGATCCAGGGCTTGTCGGCTGGGCCCCTCATTGCACCTGACCTGTGGAGTTTGGCTTTGTCCTGGACTTTTGAAGGTCCGGTTTCAAAGCGTTCCCTTCGCCGGTGGTTTTATTCATAAGGTCGTCAGCAAATAGTCAACGTCAACTACCCTTTCATCACTGAGCTCAAGTCCTACAACGCTAAAGACCAACCGCAAAGGACTGGGAGTCGTGTATAGGGTTAGAACTGAGTGGATATTGTCTGAGTCCTGGAACTAGCTGTCCTTTGTTTGCCAGTTGTTTTGCAGCTGGATGGAAATTACTGGTAGATGTGATCCGTTGATGTGCCGGTTTGCCAACTGATGAGGACCAACCCAACTCTCTTCCTCCACCCAGCAGTCAGAGTGGGTACCCGTTCCTCAAGGAGACAGCACACGCACATATACACTCTCTCACACAGCTTGATGTCACGCCAAATCCTGTCCCCTTCCGCAACCCCCGGTCCCCAAGTGTGAAAGTCTGTCAGACGGTGTAGGTCCCCGCTGTTGACAAAAAGCAACATGCTCAGTCAAAACACGCACAGCCACAGAAACACACTCGCTGTTGTCAGGCTGTTTTCTGCGCCACTGCGGCTGTGATGAATGTTCAAACGAGGCTGAGCATCTGGATTAGTGAAGCTGTGCGGGTCAGGTCAGGGACCAAACCGAGGCGATGGGGGGTGGGCCGGAGCTCAGTGTTTTCTCAGAAGCAATCCCAGACTGTTGTGGTTGGGCCTTCATGGGTGTGGGAAACGGTGGATTGAAGGAATAGTGTGTCAAGCAGTATTCCCTCATCCTAAATTGGATCAGTCAACCATGACGTGTGCTGGAGCTATGTGGCTAATACAGTTAGCCAATAATGGAGGCTTGTATTGGGGCTGGGTATTGGCAGGAGCTTGGTGAATACGTGCCATGCTGCAGGGGTTCAGATTCAATTAGTTGTGATATATTTTTTTTTAAATAACACTCATCATCAAAAGAACAGCTGCACCCAGAAGGAGGTGTGGTATTGCAGTGGTGTTGGGAAGGAAGATAAAGGTGACCAGGATCAATAACTGATGATAAATTTAGACTGATATGATCAATATTTACCGGGCTACACATACAGAAGTCTGTCTCCCAGTATGGCGCAGGGACACCATGTTGGCTAAGGCAACATGCTAGTCGTCACACGGACTCGTTGGGCGTCTCCACCAAGACTAAAGCGGGACTCCTCACTGAAGATGACCCGCTGCCATTCTGAGTCACTCCATGACAGTCTGGTACGGCACCACTGCAGTCTTTGGTGACGGTGACGTGGTGTTAAGGACAGTCGTGGTAACGGTCTGTGTGCATGTAGTCCTGCGTGGTGCAGCCGTCCGCCACGGTGCTGCACTAACAGGATGACTCATGGAGGACATTCCTGCTCAATGAACATCCAGTACGAGTATGCGATATGAGATGCTAATAATAGTAGCAGCCATCTTTAATCCTGTGTAGCATGCATACCTGCCTACCGCACCCTGCATACTACAGTAGTATGTGTTGAACACTGTATACGCCCCCTGTGTGTGGTATACAGTACAGTAACAAGTTCTGACCTACAGTGTAGTATACTAATACAGTCACATGACCAGTTACCTCACATTTACCTCAGAGCTGTTATTACTGTATCCACTGTTTAGAGCTAGCTGCTGCTAACGCTGCTCAGTTCACCTGAGATACGGTTAGCCTAGCTGTTAGCTCCCCTCGGCTACTTCACTCTAAAACTGATCCTCTAAAGCGAGTTCATCTTTTATTAATCTTCAGACCTGTATATTTAACTTTCTGAGGCTCATTCTGATAAACACACACTCCACCTACAACTGCTACACCCACGTTTACCTCAGAGCTGTTATTACTGTATCCACTGTTTAGAGCTAGCTGCTGCTAACAGTCCTCAGTTCACCTGAAATACGGTTAGCCTAGCTGTTAGCTCCCCTCGGCTAGTTCACTCTAAAACTGATCCTCTAAAGCGAGTTCATCTTTTATTAATCTTCAGACCTGTATATTTAACTTTCTGAGGCTCATTCTGATGAACACACACCCCACTACAATTACTACACCCTCATTTATTTTCGGAGCTGGCTGTGTTTAGCTCCCCAGTGTTAGCCGCCGCCATTTTCTCTGGCTGAAGCAGGCTGAGAGCTGGTGAGGCCGCGGTGCACGATGGGATGCAGTACACCATGAAGGTAGCTCCACCTCTATACTAGAAACTCTGACTGGAGTAGAACACCGTCCGAGGGTCTTCAGTGCACTACAGATCTTCAGTTTACATACTACAGACTACTAGCAGGTAGATAAGGGCTAGCATATGGACAAGGACTGATTTCATTCCTTATGTTTGATGTGCATCCGCGTATAGCCGTTCCACATTAACTGTCTAGACACGATGGTCACCTGGACAGTGGTGCTGCTGTGCTGCCCTGGTGCTCTGGTTACAGGTGATCCTGAATGTCGTGGCCTTCCTGTAGATTTCTGCAAACGGTTTGTGTTTTGCTGCTATTTCAGAAACGAGGCCAACAGGTGTACAAGGACACAGGACCCGCGCACACACGAGCACCGAAAACCAGCTCACAGATGTAGGCCAGCGGTGCCCTTCTGCAGCAGGAGCGCCTTGATTGACAGGCTTGTGGGAGGAGATTTAGCTCGGATTGAGCTCAGCACAGTCAGTCATTCAGAGATTACTAGGACGTTGCTAGCACACGTGTCAGTATGTAGGCTTTTGTGTCGTTGGAGCATTAATCCTTCATCTTCAGTCAGTCTTGCCGTGTGAGACCACTAAAGTCAAGTCACCGAACCATGTACACTCATCGTCCGAAGAGTAGTGGAATGGCAAAATAATAAGAACGCCAATGGGTCACGTTTCACGCTCAGCTAGGCAATGACGTAAGCAAGGATAGGCCGCTCGCTGTACCTGGCTGACTCAACAGCCACAGCAAGCAGTGGTGCCTCCATGAGTCATCCTGTTAGTGCAGCACCATCAGCAAACGGCTGCACCACGCAGGACTACATGCACACAGACCGTTACCACGACCGTCCTTAACACCACGTCACCGTCACCAAACACTGCAGTGGTGTCGTACCAGACTGTCATGGAGTGACTCAGAATGGCAGCGGGTCATCTTCAGTGACGAGTCCCGCTTTAGTCTTGGTGGAGACGCCCAACGAATCCGTGTGTGGAGGCACCGTGGTCAGCACCGAGACGAACGGTTTGTCGTCACACGTCCAGGAGGCCTGGTGTCCCTCCACCTCCACCCCTACCGCACCATCTGCAGGAACTGTGTGAGGATGTTCAAGCTGCATGGGATGGATTATCACAGGACTCCATTAGGAACCTCTACAGCTCCATACCGAGACGTCTGGCGTGTTGGGTTAGCGAACGCGGGGGCCCGACGCCATACTGAGAGACAGACTTCTGTATGTGTAGCTCAATAAATATTGATCATATCAGTCTAAATTTATCATCAGTTATTGTCATGGTAACCTTTATCCTCCTTCCCAACACCACCAACCACACATTAAGTGAACTGTCCAAATTGTCCACTGTGTCCTGCTACTGCAGTAATCGGGTTATCACCATTTCCAACAAGCCCTGTATTGCATTTCTGGTCTTCAGGCAACCAGAGGCATGGACCTTGGCTCCCTGCACATGTGTGTCCAACCTAGTCGCACCTGAGGCAGCCTTGCCGAGATGCTCACCCATGGTGGAGGTCTGGAGATCGTTTATTTCAGACTTCAGGACAGCCGAGATAACGGTGTTCAATACCTGAACTTAGAATCTCTGTAGGACAACTCAGACTCCCCAGGTCAGTAGAGTGTGACGTACCCAAGAAGCCCCGGCTCGCTTCAGGAACCCGGAGATATGGATCCCTGAATCTTGCACAGTTGTATCCAGTCTAGATACACCCCAGGTGGCCTTGCCGAGGTGCTCAGCTACAGTGGGGGTCCAAAGAGCCAGAGGAATAGAGTGGTCGGAATCGTGTGTCGTGTCCAAGGACCCCTGGAGCTCATAGACCGTTAGGCCTGGTTACCAGGATGCACGGCTAGGGATATTCGGTGAGGCTCAGATACAAGGTTATGAGACGGCAGCCGCCGCAGCGCTACCTCTGAGGCTGCGCTAATGGTGCTGTACCCAGGCATCATTTAATACAGCCCTGAGCACCAATCAATTCCCGACTCGTATTTTCTGCTGGCTTATTAGCGTTAGCCTCTGAATACGACACTGTGCTTGTTTCAGCAGGAGAGCGATACCTGATAGCTTAATTGCTGGTATAATGTCTCGAGGATCTGCCTGTTATTCAAACGAGTAAATCAGGACCGGGGCTCGGCATGCACCTGACAGACAGACGGCCGAGACGGTGTAGCAAATCAGAGGAGAGGGACAGTTTAGAGCAGGCCGAGTCATAAACCTGAGAGCACAGGCTCTCTCTCTCTCTCTCGCTCTCTCGCTCTGTGTCTCACTCGCTCTCTCTCTCGCTCTTTCTCTCTCTCTCTCTCTCTGTCTCTCTCGCTCTCTCTCTCTTGCTCTTTCTCTCTTGCTCTTTCTCTCTCTCTCTCTTTCTCTCTCTCTCTCTTTCTCTCTCTCTCTCACTCTCTCTCTCTTGCTCTTTCTATCTCTCGCTTTTTCTATCTCTCTCTCTCTCCCTCTTTCTCGCTCTCTCTCTCACTCGCTCTCTCTCTCTCTCTTGCTCTCTCTCGCTCTCTGTCTCTCTCTCTCTCTCTCTCTGTCTCTGTCTCTGTCTCTTTCTCTCTCTCTCGCTCTCTCTCTCTCTTTTGCTCTCTCTCTCTCTCGCTCTCTCTCTCTCTCGCTCTCTCTCTCGCTCTCTCTCTCTCTTGCTCTCTCTCTCTCACTCTCTCTTGCTCTTTCTATCTCTCTCTTTTTCTATCTCTCTCTTTTTCTATCTCTCTTTCTCGCTCTCTCTCTGTCTCACTCGCTCTCTCTCTTGCTCTTTCTCTCTCGCTCTTTCTCTCTCGCTCTTTCTCTCTCTCGGTCTCTCTCTCTCGCTCTTTCTCTCTCTCTCGCTCTTTCTCTCTCGCTCTCTCTCTCTTGCGCTCTCTCTCTCCTGCTCTTTCTATCTCTCTTTCTCTGTCTCTCTCTCTCAACTCGTGCTCTCTCTCTCGCTCTCTCTCAACTCGCGCTCTCTCTCTCGCTCTCTCTCGCTCTCTCTCTCTCTCTCTCTCTCCCTCTCCCGATCTCTTTATCCTACATCTCACTCTTTCAGTCTTTCTATTTCTCTCCCTTTCTTTCTCTCTCTCCTCCACCCCTTTCTCTCCTCCATCCACATCTCTCTCCCACCTGCTCTCTTCTCTTCTTCTCTCTCTCTTTTTTCTCTCCCACTCTCCATCCCTCTCTATCCTTCATCCTTCTCCCTCCCTTTCTCCATCCTCCATCCCTTTTCTTTTTCTCTCCCATGCTTTCTTACATCTCTCTCTCTCTCTCTCTCTCTCTCTCTCTCTCTCTCTCTCTCTCTCTCTCTCTCTCTCTCTCTCTCTCTCTCTCTCTCTCTGTGTCTCTCTCTCTCTGTCTCTCTGTCTCTCTCTCTCCATCCACCCATCCATCCATCCAAACAAGAAAATAATGCTAGCTATTAAATTCTAGCAGCAAAACTCTAGTACCTAGCCCTGGTGGTCTATCAGGGCTGTACCGTTTGTAGGGGGTGGTCTGGTCCTTTACTCTCCTGAACAGCTACTTAATAAACTGCAGTGACGTTTTTACGAGTTTACATCCCAGAGAGCACGCAGCTGTGGGCCTGGTAAACCATCCTGCACCGGCAAACTGCAGGCCAGGCAGTCCGACACGGCTCGCCTCAGTGCTCGGAGCTATACCTGCAGTACAGTGCAGATCTAAACCCTCACCTTCAGTGTAGGGTAACGTTCAGGCTCCCGGATTCCACACTTCCACATGTGGACCGGATAGCGGCTAATCACTTGTTGGCTGTCTGAGTGACCAGTCCAGATTAATTAGGAGGAGTCCAGATCCTCATGTCTGTCCTCTCCGGCACTGACCACAGACAACATGATGCTATAAAGAGTCAGTCTTTTAATTATGGAGGCAGTTTCTGATTAGGCCTCGGACGTCACCACGGCGGCCGTCCCTGCCTCGGCGTGTGTGTTCGTGTTCAGGAAAGGCCGTATCGCTGAAGTGTGTTGTAATCCCTCGTGTTCCTGATATCTTTCTCTTTCACAAGCACCTAATTCCTCTCCCTCTCTTTTTCTATTCCTCTCTGTCTCCGTGGAGGAGGCAGCTGCTGTCATGCTCACTCTCGGGAACAAAGAGTGGGTGGGTGCCTCGTTTCCGCCAGGACCTAATTTAACAGCGCACATGCTAGTGTTACAGAGGAGGCCTGCTTTTTGCTTGATGGCTTTGGTGAGTTTCTCCTGCTGGGGGTAGGATTCGGGTCGGCTTCTGTGTGGGAATGTGGAATTAAAAAGTTTTCCTGTCCTGAACTTCATCCCTCACTTCATCACTCACTTCATCCCTCACTTCATCCCTCACTCTGCCGGAAGTTCCTGATCCAGAAACAGGCGTTGGTCTTTTGAGTAAAGCCCCTAATCCCAAATCTGGACTCTGTAACATACACTGTGTGTCCAAACGTTTGTAGACACCTGCTCCTCCTCTGTTTGTTCAGACTCAGATGTTGGATTTGACTGAGCATGAGTGAGGTCAGGTGTTGATATTGGGACATTGCTGTGAGGATTTGATTGAGCAATTGCGATTTTAGGTCCTGATGTTGCAACATTGCTGTGAGAATTTGATTGAGCATTAGCGAGGGTCGGGTACTAATGTTGGAACATTGCTGTGAGGATTTGATTGAGCATGAGTGAGGTCAGGTGTTGATATTAGGACATTGCTGTGAGGATTTGATTGAGCAATTGCGATTTTAGGTCCTGATGTTGCAACATTGCTGTGAGGATTTGAGCATTAGCGAGGGTCAGGTACTAATGTTGGAACATTGCTGTGAGGATTTGATTGAGCATTAGTGAGGACAGGTGTTGATATTGGGACATTGCTGTGAGGATTTGATTGAGCAATTGCGATTTTAGGTCCTGATGTTGCAACATTGCTGTGAGGATTTGATTGAGCATTAGCGAGGGTCAGGTACTAATGTTGGAACATTGCTGTGAGGATTTGATTGAGCATTAGTGAGGTCAGGTACTGATGTTACAACATTGCTGTGAACATTTGATTGCGCATTTGTGATTTTAGGTACTGATATTGCAACATTGCTGTGAGGATTTGATAGAGCGTTAGCGAGGTCAGGTACTGATGTTACAACAGTGCTGTGAGGATTTGATTGCGCATTTGTGATTTTAGGTACTGATGTTGCAACATTGCTGTGAGGATTTGATAGAGCATCAGCGAGGTCAGATACTGATGTTGCAACATTGCTGTGAGGATTTGATAGCATCAGTGAGGTCAGGTGTTGATATTGGAACATTGCTGTGAACATTTGACTGAGCATCAGTGTGGTCATGTACTGATGTTTGAACATTGCTGTGAGGATCTGACCGGGCATTATTGAGGTCAGATACCGAAGCTGGAACACTGCTGTGAGGCTTTGATTGAGAGTTTTAATG